>AUXL01000435.1:0-10409 GCA_000482185.1 Angomonas desouzai | reverse complement strand
AAGAGGGCTTCTTCTCTGGCGGGGCGGCACTGGATGCGTCCTCCTTCTCTTTTTGGTAGGGAACGATACAGATTGCAGATTCTCCTCATACGGTCTCCTAAATACCGTTCCTCAGGGGCATCTTTTGTATCGTCATCCAACTCCTCTTTTTTAATGTTGTTATCTTCACTACCGGCTGTGACATGCGCGGTGAAGCGGGAGAGTTGAAGGGTTTTCGCTTCCTCTATGGAGAGGGCGAGGTAGTCAGCTAGCAGCTGTAGCACCTCCCCCCGAGACCCTCTAGACATAATATATTATGAATGCTACTCTGAATGTATATATTGAGACTACAAATATTCTGGCCGATATACCAATGGTACTGTTATTAATGTCAAATAAGGGGCGAAAAGGGAGAATATCAGTGAAAGATCGCAAAACAAAGTATTAGATGCGGCAACAGAATAGAAATTCTGTTCAAACGTTTAGTTAAAATGAAAGAATAAAAAGGTAAGTGAAGATACAAGTAAATAACAACGAAAAAAAAAGGGAAAAAGAATGTATGAGATGTCAAAGACCGCCAATAGAATTGAGGAAGCGGGAGTGAAAGGAGCGCATTAAAAAATGACAAAAATGAAAATCTCTGTCCTTTTTTTGCCCCGCAGAATGGTGGATGTCGCCGGGAGAGGGGGTCTAGGGAAGGGGTAGTGGTAGTAGCGTACTCCCTCTGTAAGCGTGGGGGTTTCCTTGTCAAAGGCATGAAACAAGTAAACGGAGAAAAACGCACATGGGCAATAGCAATGAAAGAAAAGGAAGGAGAATGGGTAATGATTAAATGACGGAAGAGGCAGAAGAACTCACCTCACTGCGGTGTCTTCTGGAAGAGCTTTTGGCAGACTTGTGCCTGTCTCTACTCCCATTATCATACGCATCTACTTTTGATGTCTCTTCCTTCGGCTTTCGGCGACGCTTTTTATGATCTCCACTGCGGCCTTCGTCGTTTCGGCGGGAGCGGGGTGGGGTGGCGCTCCGCCGACTGCTCAGGTCCGACCGTTCACTACTCGTGATAGACGTCCTTCTCCCCTTGTGATGGGGGTCTGCTTTATCTTTTGACTTTTTGCTAAAGAGACCGCCAAAGAGTCCCTTCTTCTTTTTCTTCTCCGGTTCTGATGCGGTATCCCTCTTGGACCCCGACTTGTGGCGCGATCTTGATTCGTCCTCGTCACTGTAAGAGGAGTAAGACGAGCGGTCGGCGCCGCGGTGGCGACTCGACCGGGAGGATTTGTCTCCGTGGAAGGAAACCACCTTTTTGGACCGCTTCCTCTCACTTTCTTTACTGTGTCGCCGACTAGAACGACTCTTCTTCCCGTCGTCATCCTTCGAGGAGGAGGAGCGACGGGACTTGGGGTCGTAGATGGACTTGGGACTGCTGTAGCCGTCCTGGATGAGAGGCGGAGCGCTCTTGGCGCGCTTCTTCGCCGCCTTCTTCTCCAGCTCCTTTTCCGTGCCTTCCTTGATGAGGTGTCCAAGGTTCTTGATGGACTGAAAGAATCCTACCTTTTTCTTTGGCGCCTTCTCCTTCTCTCTTACCCGACGCTCCGCCTCGAGCACCGCGCTGTCTTCATCGCTATAGCTGTAGGAATCGTAGGAAGGGGTGCGAGAGCGACGACGGCGTGACTCGGTTCGGCGACTCCGTCTATCATCTCTACTTTCCTTCTCCCTCTCCCTCTCTCGCCTTTTCCGGCGCTCCCGCTCCTCACGATCCTCGCGGTCCTCCCGTCGACTGCGGTGACGACCCTCGTCGGCTGGGAGACTACTCACGTCATGATGACGGCTACGTCGACTCTCCTTTTCCCTTTCTCTATCTCTATCTCTATCTCTGTCCCGGTGGCGGTGAGAGCGCCGCTCCCCTCCGTTGTCCAGCGGCGGCGGCACGACAGGGGGCGGGGGGTACACCGGTGGGGTAGGTGGGACGGCGGGAGTGCCTACCGGCGGGGCGCCGAAGTAATTGTTTACGGGCGGGGGAGGGGGGGTGAGGGGGGCGATGCTGGGCACAGGGGGGACCACCGGCGCCGGGATAGGGGCGGGGGCGGGGACAATGGGGGCGGACTGGCCTCGGTGGCTTTTGCGGTCTCTCTCGTCTCGGTGACGGCGACTGCTCTTCTTTCGGTGTTCTCTCTCCCCGTCTCTTTCTCGTTCCTTTTCTCTCTCCCTCTCCCGGCGCCGACGACGCTCCTCCCTCGAGCGATCACTGTCGGTGCTGCTACTGCTAGCCCTCGAGGGGCTGTCGCTGTCGCTGGGGCTGTCCCAGTTGCGCTTACTCCGCTCCTTTCGATCAGAGGAGGAGTGCCCTTTTCGTCTCGCCTTGCGCTCTTCATGCTCTCTCCGCCGAGCTCTTCTCTCCTCTTTGGAGAGTATCTTCTCTGCCATTTTGTCGGTCTCGGTGTTCAGCACAGGAAGAGGAATCGGAGCCGGGGTGTAGAGACTGCTGCCGTAGGTGGTGGAGGGGGGCGGGGGAAGGGGGGAGGGCGAGAGGGACGACGACGTCGGGGGTCCGTCCTTTTCTCTATCCCGTCGGTGCTTCTTCTTGCGCACCGCCTCCTGTGGGGTCTCGGTGTGGGTATCCTCATCCTCGGCCTTTTCTTTTCTACTTCGGTGGTGGCTCGACTTCTTCTTTCCGGCCTCTCCGGTGTGTTCGGGGTCCTTGAGGGCGGTGGAGGGGGAGTTGGTATAAGGGGTCGTATAGTGATTCCCTGGCGGTAGTGCCGTCATATTGGGGGGACTATAAGCGCTAGGGTTCTGGTAGTAAGAAGACGGTGGGGTGGGGGGCTGCTGCTGTGGCTGCTGTTGTAATTGCTGTTGCAGTAATAACAGCTGTTGTTGCTGCTGCTGCTGTTGTAACTGTAATTTGGCCTCCTTTTTACTTTGCTTTTTGTTTGGTTTGCTCGGCGGGAGAGGGACGGCGCCTCCCATGGCGGGGGGCACGCCGTTCGCTGCCGTGGGGTGGGCGACGGTGGCGGGGGAGTAGACGGAGCTAGGACTATAATAACTAGAGGGAGGGGTCGTGGAGGGGGCGACACTCGCCGGGGTCGGTACCGCCGCTGCCTTACCAGGGGAGGGAGGGGCCTGTTGCATCTGCATTTGCTGTTGTTGCTGCATCAATAAGGCGGCGTACACCTGTTGTTGCTGTGGTGGCAGTGCCGCCATGTACTGCTGCTGCTGGGGGGTGAGAGTGGGGTAGGCCTGCATGGTGATACGACGCGTACAAACTTTTGATTTTTTTTGTTGTTTTTCTATTGTAATTTGAGTATAAAAGGGGAATCACCTCTCACTAAGTGACTTACCAAATCAAAAGGGAAAAAGATAGTATATTTCTCTTTTTCTGTTTTTTTTTTGGATTTTTATTTTTGCTTTTTTTCACAAAATTTAAGGAAAGCAACAAAACCGATAAGATTAATATGCAGATTAAAAAAGAGGGGAGGAACAAAGAAACTCTAATTTCGACTATGTGGCGGAATACTTTCTTCTCGCCGATAAAAAAAAAGAATATATTTCTATTTGGTCAAAGAAAAGGGGGAGAAGAAGTGAATGGATACATCATAATAGGACACAAAGGAAAAGGATAAAACGACAGCAACAGCGCAATTATATTTAAAAAACAAAAAAGTTTCATATTATGTCTTTTGTGTTATTCATAATGATATTGTGGTGGATGATACAGAATGTAGAAAAATAAGAAGAGAAATCGTTATCTATTAGTAGTCTTGACAGAGATGATAGCCATCATTCAAAAAATTTAAAAAAAAAAAAAAATGATCTAAGATTCTAAAAAGGTGTTTCAAAAATAAAATGAACAAGGCGTGTATTTTTCAGTGCATCTTCCCCACTATGTTAATCCAGAGGAAAGTCTCCCTCCTTCCACACAGGAAACAGATTCGTATGATCGGTACGACTGATGGGGTGCAGCGGCGGCACGCCACTCTCCAACCACAGCGAGTTGGGCATCGGGTGTAACAACGGCTGGAAGTCTAACGCCATCACCCTCTCCTTAACAGGGTAGAGCGGCTGCAGGAGCTGTAGAGTGGCGGTATTCAAGGCGTGGTCGAGCTTATGCTTCTGCAGGAGCTGCACATAGCCCGACCGTTTGAGCTCCCACACCTCCGTCGCGTCCTCGAGGGCGATGATCGATCGGGTCCATCGGTGGCGGCGGACGCAGGTGTAGCCCACCGTTTTACCCGGGGGGAGAGGAACGATACCAGGGGCCTCGGAGAGGGCGGTGAAGGGGGAGTAGGCCCCGGAGGAGGCAACGTGGATGGGAGAGGTGTTGAAGGGACTACCGGTGCCGTCCTTCTGGGCGAGAGCGGCACGATGGGCTTGAAAGAGCTTTTCATCCTCGACAACGCCAACGCGGCTGTCGGCAAAGAAGAGAAGACGGTTGCACTCCTCTCCCTTCTTGACAATAACGTCCCCCCGCTCGACGCGGTAGCACTTCCAGTACCGCAGGCTTTCCTGCAGGACGTGGTGGAACTCAAATAAACTGAGCAGGGGAATCTGTTGCAGCTGCTGGTACATTTGTTCACTGATGCGGCCGCCAATGGGGACGCCCTCGAGGGTGCCGGTAGGGGGGCGGTCGGCGGTGGACTCTCCCTCGTAAATAGTGACGCGGCGGGGGCCAGGGGGGGAGGAGCCACGGATGGAGCGACGCTGGGCGGACCCAACGGTACCACCGAGTGGAGCGGGGGAGGCGGGACTCACATTCTCTAATATCACAGGAAGGGGAGAGGTAGTGGCGGCGGCCTGGGGGGTGCTGGTAGAGGCACTATAAAGCGCCAGAAGGGCGCGGTAGCGAATGACGCCGCCCTTGAGGCATTGAAGGGCCTGACGCATATCGGGGGAGTTGAAGCGGATACCGATTTGCTCCTTTTCATAAACGTGAGAGAGCAGTCGGGCGGCGCGGTAGATGGACTGTTGCGCCTCATTGGACTGTTTCATTAACTGTAGCAGCACTTGGAAGGGGAGGACATACAGGTCGACGTGGGTCACCGCGTAGTAGCACTCCCCCACCGCCTCGCCAAAGATGCTGTTGATCTCCCCAAAGGTGTGTCCCTCCACCAGTAGCTTACGGTTCTTGGCGCACAGCGGGCTGCCCTCCTCCCCGTGCGCGAACCCCTCTCGTTGCATCCGCAGAACCCCTCGTCGAACAAAGTAGATCGACTGGGAGTCAATCTTATGAACGGGATCCTCCGTCTCCTGTTCCTTTCCTTTCCCCTTCTCCCCGGCAATAGGGCTGTTCGCGAAGGACACACTCGCGGAGGCGTTGTTGGACTGAGGAAAGTTGAACACCCCTGTCGTCGAATTCTTTTTACTGGTGGCGGCGGCGAGAGGACCGGCCTCCCCGTTGCAGAGCATACCGGCCGGAAAGGACCGCGGGACGACGTGGGAGAGGATACTGTCTAGCTGCTCCTTCTTTAGTGATGTCAGAAGAGGACAGAGTCGCACACGAGAGGGGGTGAGAGGGGCGAAGAAGGGGAGGTAGTGTTGCCGCCACAGCATCGCATCGGTGAAGCACCACTGCTGGACCTCTGGAGGGCAGCTGCTGATGACTTTGATGTAGTTTTGGAGCGAGAAGCGCAGGATGAGCGCAGGTGGGGGAGGAAACCTGGAGAAGATGGCAGAAAGGGAACCCCGCTATGCAGGAGGCCTCCCCAAAGACAAAAGGCGCGTTCACCTCTTCCTCCGACCACGACACCGACAGCGGATTGCTCTTCCCCTTTCCCCCCGCAGAGGTGCTGAACCGGCGGAGGAGGGAGCTGGCGGTCTGCGACCCCGTGCTCGCCCCCGTCGCTGCCCGTTTCAGGAGGCCATCCAGAGCCATACTGATACGCCGGCCGCCGCCCGCCGTCTGAATGGGCACACTGGTGGGATTGAGGTTCGGCAACAACAAACCCGACGCCGCTGACCCTCTCCGACTGTCATTACTGCTGCCTCTGCCGTCGAGGACGGAGGAGAGAGGAGGGCGAGCCCCCTTGATGGAGTGGGGTGCCTCCCCACCGAGCGAGGGGTACAGTCGATGGACGGAGCCCGCGAGGAGCAGCAACACCTCGTGTCCCGGCTCCTTGGCCCACTGTACGCACTCCCCATGAACGCACACCCGCACCTCCGCGGTAGAGATGAGGTCGCTGATGGCCCGCTTCACCGTCTTGAGGGAAGAGGCATCGAGGGAGGTGCGGCGGGTCTTGGGGCTCGAGGCGCCGCTGTGGTCGCCTGTCTTGAAGTGCTTCCGGAGCGCGTTGGGGGAGAGAATCGCCCCGGAGGGTAACGTCGCGGAGGGCGGGGTCTCATTCTCCTTCCCCTGTCCCCTCCTCCCTCTCCATGGAGTCCTCCTCCTCCCCTCCCTCCTTGGTGCAGTCCCGCTCATCCATCGACTCCGAGGCGTTGGAATCGGCGTCTTCGCGGTAGCGGTCGGCGGCATGCAAAGGGGCACCCGTGTTGCCTTTCGTAGTGGCCGACCCCGTCGAATACGTCCGTGTCACCTCCTCCGCCAGTCCAGGCACGTGATGGGTGAGAAAAGAGGTGTACTGAAACGCCTTTTCCGCGGCATTTCGCATTTCCTCTTCGCTGACTTCGTTCAAATACCGGTGAGAGATTTGCTCTCGGATGGACTTTCCTTTTCGCCGAAAGATAAGAGGAGCGAGGAGTTTTTTGAGGACGGTAAGAGCGATGCGTCGGACCTCTTCCTGGGTGTCCTCCGGTACCCCAGCGTCCAGCATTTGCCTCCCAGAGGGGAGTATCACAGCGGAGGCAGAGGGCATACGGTAGATAGGGGTTCTATTAGTATTGATTTTGTTTTTCAATAGGAATTCCAACGTATAGTTTGGAGTGAAATCTAATTATTTGAGTGCTGTTTTGCTTTTGGGGTTGAATCTAAAAAAAAAAAAATGTGAACTAAATAAGTATTTAGCTCTCCTTATATCTCGAATTTTGTGCAAAAGGGAAGAAAAGGGGTGGGAAAGAAAAAAGTGTTAATAATTTCTGCAGTTTCATCCATTATGATTCAATTGTCAAAAAACGATAATTATAAAAAAAAAGAGGAAAAAAAACTCTGATCGGTAATCAAGACACACTAGAGCAGACAAGAAAAAAAAAAAATGTCTGGTGGTGTTCTGTATAATTCTCATATTCCATCCGCAGCCAAGCAAAGGTGTTCTACTCTCGTGGGCGTTTCATCGCCCCCGGTGCACTAGGATTGGCAAAGAGCGCCTCCTCCGCGGAGGCCGGTGTCGCCGTGTTTCTCCCAGTAGAGCTAGACGTATTCGTCAGCACCATCGGCGGCGGTGGCGGTGTCTCCTCCCGCCCCTCTCCCTGCGAGTAATGATCACTGCGCACACTCCGCTGCGATCGGTACACCTTCGGGGTGGCGGTGTGGTCGACGACGCTTTCCACGTCCCGATCGAACGCCAAGAACTGAAATACATCCCCCAAACACTCTTTCTCCGCCGCCGTGCATGGTCGACGGGTGATAAACGTGATGCGGCGATACGGTCGCACCCCGCTCGAGGTGGTGGACTGCTTCTTTCGCTTAAAAGGGGTCGATTGAACGTGCCGAGAGTTGATATAGAGGGTCATGTCAAGAGGATTGCCGCCTTTGATGTCGCTGGGGACACGGCTGATCTCGGCGGTGAGGAGGACGAGGGCGGGGAAAGGGTGCTTTAGTTTCTCTTCCTTCTCTTTTTCCCATTTTTTTAAAGTCTGATAGAAATCGGGGTGATTGAGTTTTAGGGTCATGTAGATATCCTCCACGGTGATGTTGCCTTTAGGGGCCGTATTTCGACCCGAATTCCGCACCGGTGTTGACGTGCCGTTCTCTTCTCCCTCTTCCTCTGTTTTTTCCTTCTCCCCTGCCTGAGGGGTAGAACAGCTAAAGAACCCGATAGTCTTGTAGATCCGTCTGCTACGAATGCCTTTCAGAATCTCCTGGGCAAAGGCCAACTTGGGCTCCGTGCTGTGCTGGATCGCATCCACCACCCAATCGGCCACCTCCAAGTACGCCTCGGGGTCATCGACAATCTCACTGAGCTTGTACTTTTTACCCTTGTAGTCTATGGTAAAATAGGGCTCCGCGGCGAGAAAGGCATCACAGGTCATTTGATCCATCACCCGTGTCACACGATGCTGATAGACAACACTGTGCAATCGGGCGCGGGCGAGGAAGACTTCCTCCATGGTCCCGTCCACCTTCTCCTGATAGCAGATCTGCCACTCTCCTTTTTCATCGCAGGCAGCACAGGCGGCGAGGAACAGCCGCTTCAGACTCGGGAGGGCGAGGGTGCCCTGCGTGGTGAGGGAGTCTCTCTGGAGGTAATCTAGCTTATCCACATCCAGGCTATTTCGTTTGTTGGCGACGATATCCGTCATGAAGCGCTTCCACGCCGGTCGGCCGGTGGCGACCACGTCAAACGGCGCCCCGGGAGAGATACCTTGGATACAGAGTTTAATAAAGTAAAGATCACAGTCGGTGAGGCCGCTCTCTTGCAGGGTTTCCCTGTTACTACTCCATATCAACTCTAACAAATCAAGACTCATGTGATCATGGTGAAACTCTTCCTCCTTTTCTAATGGGCCTCCCTTTTCCTTTCGTCGAACGTCGTTGACAAACGTTTCAAACATGTGAGAGAGAGGGCCATGTCCGAGATCATGGCAGAGACCCGCGATCCCCAAGCACCACACATCCTTCTCATACTCCTTTTCTACCTCCTCCTTCGCCGCGGCACCGGTGAGACCTTTTTCATTCCGTATCCTTTCATACTCCTCCAACGGCGGGAGCGGAAAGTCGGAGAAACCACCCGACATGTGATGGTTGGTCCATATCTGTCGTAGAAATTCCATCGCCAGGTGCGACACCCCCAAGGAGTGCTCAAAGCGGGTGTGTGTCGCACCGGGGTACACATAATCGGTGTTCCCCAGCTGCTTCAACCCCCTCAGTCGCTGCACCACGGGGCTGTTAATAAAGATGCTAAGGACTGGGGGGAACACCATCTCGCCATAGACACGGTCAAAGATTGTCTTTTTGCGTAGATGACGGAGGGGGATGGGTTTACGAAGGGAAGAAACATGAGGGGCGGGGGTGCTGAGCTGGCTGGCGGAGGGGGAGCGCTGGCTCAAATAGAGCTCAAAGGTGGTGGTGTCCCGCTCCTCAAAGGAACCTGGAATATCGTGGAAAAACATACTTATTGTTATGTGTTTATGATTATTTTATATGTTTTTCTACAGTCGATACAGATTTCTATTTTGTATGTTGTGTTGTGGCTTCCCTGTACTGGGGAACAGCGCTGGATTAAGAGGGGAAACAACAAAAGAGAGAAAGAAAGTAAAAGACTTATCCAGTAGGGCAGATTTTATCTAGTAAGAACAGGGAAAGGGAACACCGTGTCTTATTTTTTATTTTTATTTTTTTATGCGAATGGGACAATACAATAGAATACAAAAATAGATATAAAATGTTGGTTGTTGTTGTTTTCGGTGTTACAGGTACTTGTCAACCGCCCCCTCCGTCAAGAACACCGCGACGTCTTCTTCCTCGGTGACCCCATTCTCTTCTGCTGTCTCTTCCACAAATAAGTTCTTTCTAATACGATGGGTTTCTTCTGCCAGATGGGGTTGTGTTTTCACCGGCGCAGGGCTCTTGTTCTTGGCGGAAGTAGTGGGAGCGGGTTCTGCCGTACTGTTCTTTCGTAAAAAGTTTTGTAGGCGGAGAGCGCTCTTTAGTTGAGTCAACTCCTTCAGCCACTGCTGTTTCTCACGCTGTGTATTGACGCATTTTTCTTTGAGTGCCTCGATGCCTTTGTTGGCTTGAATCATATCCTGTCGCAGCTCCTCCTCCGTCTTCTTCTTCTTTCTTCTGGTGTCTACCTTGTCGTTACCAGAGTCCACCGACTGCTGAAGCCGCTCCGTCACCACAGCGACAATCTCTGCTTCTAATTTCTTCTTTTCCGATTTCAGCTGATTGAGCTTTCGCTGATAAGCGACGGGGTTGAAGGCGGGGGCCTCCGCGTACACCGCCGTGCCCCCACGCTCTACGCACTTCTCCAACTCCTCCTCTAACCGCCAGTGCTCCTCCTCTGCGTTCTGCCGCATCCGGTGCGCGGTGGCCTGCAACATGTGCTCTAGTCGACGACTGCGCTGAATCTCTTTGCGTAGTTGGGTATCTAGCTCCTCCTCCCGCCGGCCCTGCACCAGCGTATCCTGCAGATACCGCTCGTACTCCATCTGGGTCCCCCGCCTCTCCTGCCGTAGGAGGGTCAGCTGATCGCGGAGGTAGTCAATCTCAAAGAGCACGTCCTGCCGCCGCTGTCGGGTGCGGTAGAGCTCCTCTAGGAGATGGGGTATCATTTCCTCAGTGCGGTGGAGGGAGAGGGAGGGCACGGCGACACGGT
>AUXL01000434.1:0-10423 GCA_000482185.1 Angomonas desouzai | reverse complement strand
ACTATGTTTTGGTAACGAGGATNACCCCCCACTGTGGCGCTGAAGGATGTCAACGGAAAAGGAAGCGCGGACCTAACGCTTGCGGCTGGTAAGATCCAAGGCGTGCAGGCGCTGCCGCCACCACCGGACAGCTGGGCCAGCGAGCCCGGCAGTGACGTTGCCGTGTGGGTGGTGGACATTCCTAAGGGCATCAAGGTGTCTCTGCCTGCCGCCGAAAGTGGCGCCGCCGCAAACCGCGCCTTCTACTTTGTACGTGGTAAGAAGATAAAGGTGCAGGGCGAGAAGGACAAGGAACAAGAGCTGGCGGTGCGCACCGGCTTCCTGGTCGACGCCGGTCAGTCCCTCACACTTGAGGCGGTGGAGGAGGACGCCCTTCTGGTCATGATGCAGGGAAAGCCCATTGGCGAACCCGTCGTGCAGCACGGTCCTTACGTCATGAACACGCGAGAGGAGATTATGCAATGCTTCGCCGACTACGCCAAGACGCAGTTCGGTGGGTGGCCCTGGAGCACCTCGGATCACACGCACAGCAGGGAGACTGCCCGCCACGCCATCCACCTCGGTGGACGGAAGGAGTACCCGGACAAGAAGAAAGATTAGTGAAGAAAAAATCTAAGGAGAAAAGATACGTCCCACGAACAAACATATTTTCATGCGCTGTCTGATCCGAATCAAAAAAACAAAAAATTTTTATTATTGAATGAGCGATTTCGCACACCGATTTTGCTTATTATCTTTTCTGCCCCTTTTGTTTGAAAAACAAAGGACAAAAACATCAACAACAACAATATGTATAAAATAAAAAAAGGAAAAAGTGAACGGCGAGATCCCACCACCCTTATTATGACTGTAAAAGGATAACTATTTTCTCATAAGAGAAAAGGAACCCTTTTTTGGTTGTTGGCAGTCTCTGTTCGTTCTTTTTTTCCTTTCATTCGTTGTTGCTTCTTCTTATTATTAGGGGGAGTGGAATGCTCGTAATATTTGCGTTGCCTTATCGCTCCCTCAACTAAAAAACAAAACAAAACAAAAAAACAAAAAAAGTGAGTAGTTGTTTACTTTATACTGTGGCACTGTTTTATTGATGTCCTCTTTCTTTTTTTTTTGTTTTTGTATTCAAATATGTCAATTGCGTTTCCTTTTATCCTTTCCCAATCTAGTTTTTCAAAGTTCAGCAAAGAGCACAGGCGCGTGCCTCAATTGTAGTATTAATAATATATCAATAATAATAATAGTAATAATAATAATAATAATAATAAGGGGAACCACAACAAGAAAAACAACAAAAAATATGGATACGTTGGCCCTTAAGCCTCTACATCAGCAGCAGATCAATCAACCTTTCGAAGATGCCAAGGTAGTAAGCCCGATCAAGACCAAAGGAGGAAAAAGCGGTGGGGATGAAGTGGAAATGGCAGCCTACTATGACGTGGAGGAAAACGCGCGGTATCACGATTGGCGAGAGATGACAAACGACGAGCTGGCCAACATGATCCCACTACACCCGGAGAAAATCAACGCGCGGTTTCGCCGTTGGGGTCCTTTTTACTGCACGGTGTTGGTATTACTCTTGATGGATTTGGCCATCGTGATTGGACTTCTCTTTCTTCGACCAATGACCAAGAATGTTTCGGTCTCCTTCTCCCCCATCTCCCGTAAGGTATTGAAAAAAGGAAAGTGGATTGAGGTGGTGAAGGATTACCAAACCAGTCTCTGCAAGAGCGGCTGCTCCTCCCTCACCCCCGCCTCCTTCTGTACCTTTTATGAGGAGGCCTTTCGCCAAAAGGCACAACGTGTGGTGCTTCGGGCGGATTGGGGGGAGTCGGTTCCCAACTCTAACAACGTCAAGACAGCGAAGACGCAGGAAACGGTGTTGGAGGACCTGATGGATGCGATGGGGGGCTGTGGGACGGCGGTGTGTGAGCCGACGGAGGGGGGCTACACCGTCACCCTCGGCGACGAGACCTGGGCTTCCGCGGGAATCGCAGGACAGTTCACCACGACGTGTCTCCCCTCTCCCACCACCGTCTTCAATGGTCAGGCACACTACACCTACGGCATGCTGACCGCCAAGCTGGTGGGCGCCGACACCCCCGTCGTCCAGACCCAGGACCCTTCCTACTTCTCCGTCGCCCTTATTAATTTGGTACTGCACTGCATTTTGTTGGCGCCGACGGTGGCGTTGGTGATTATGGCGGTGTGCCTGCTGACGTACTGGACGGTGGGATCGGTGGAGGACCTCCCCCCTTCCCTTTGTGGCTGCCCCTGCTCCATCGTCTTCGCGTTCCTCGTCGCCTCCACCCTTTTTCTTTCCTTGTCGCTCCTCGTCACCATCATCTGCTCCTTGGCTCTACCCCTTCAAAAGGAGGTGCAATGCAAGGACGGCCCCGACTGCACGCCGTCGGTCTCTCTCTCTGGTGGATTTAAGGCACTGGTGTCGATACAGCTGTGCGTGGAGGTGGCGGCGATGGTACTGCTCCTCGTCGGCCTCTGCCGCCGCATCCCCCACTGAGGGGATGTGTTTTTATTGCCTTGATTGGCATATTTTCTTTTTTTCTCTTTATTTTATATCTGAATGACAAAAGCAGTTAATAATGTTTTTTTTTTTTTATACATCTTTCTTTTTTAATTATTTACTTCTTTTCTGCACACCATTTTTTTCTGCACACCTTTTTCTCCACCTCTAGGACGAAACTTGGCTCTTCACACTGCTTCTGTGATGTCTAATTATTTTTTTTTTCCGTTGACTATTTTTTTTTTTTTTTAATTCCAGCGCTAAATTCGTTCTCTCCCAATCCCTCTCGTTCTCCCTTTTATGTAGAACAGCAATTCCTGTTTCAAAACAAATAAAATAAAATAAATAAATACAAAGTATCCACCCCCTTTTTTTTTTCTTTCCCCTCTTTAAACTGTTACATATCTTTACCAAATGGGTCAAGACCAGTCGAACGCCGCGCAGGCCGGTGGCACCACGGACGCCCTCACCGCCGATGCCTCGCCTTCCTCTTCTCCCTCTTCTCAGACCACCGACTTGAAGAAAATTGAAGGTTTTCAGGTGATGCGGCTGATCCCTAACGGCGCGGCCGCACAGGCGGGACTGTGCCCCTACTTTGATCTCATTACACATGTGAATCAGTTACACTTAGCAGTGGCAACGGTGGAGGAGACGCCGATGGCGTTTTTTCGACGACTGTTGGCGGAACACTATAATTCCCTCGTCAACTCTACGGATAATAATAATAGTAATAGCAATGGCAGTGGAGAAGGGGGTAAAACCAATACGCCGTTATATCTCACAGTGTTTAATCTTCGCTGCCGTCACTATCGCGAACTGCGTATATTTCTAAAAGTGAATCCCAACCAGAACAACAGTAATACAAACGGGGGGAAGGCCACCCCCAAGGGAGGTTTACTGGGCTGCTCTATTGAGTGGAAAACGGCAATGAAGGCCGTCACCGATGGCAGTCTTCATATTCTGGAGATACTAGATGGCTCCCCCTTTGCTCTTGCCCGCGGTAGCCCAGACCCCAACGCCCCTCCCTTGATTCAAGCCGAACGAGATTATATTATCGGCATGCAGTCCTCCCCAAAAGAGTTATTTATTAGCATGCTTAAAGGGGAGAAGGACTTGCATGAACGGGTGGAGTCGTTCTTGGCGTTTCAACACATGTACCGCGTCGCGGAGGAGCAGCGACAGGAAAAGGAAAAGTTGGGCCTCATTGCCAAACGACCGGAAGGCAGTCCCCCTCCCATCCCTCAAGTGCTACTGTTTCTGATTTATAACAGTGAAACCAACACCGCCGAGGAGGTGGCGGTACGGATGGGCCTTCAAGGCGGCCCCCTTGGTATCCGCATCGGCACCGGGGTGCTGCACTACATACCCACCTCCACCGACCCCAGCGACCTCCCCCGACTGACGCGATACTTTTTACCCGATAACTATTCCTTTGAGGTGGACTACTCCGAGGAGCAGAGGCAGATTGCTGCCCGTCAGCAGCCACCACAGCCCCCCTCGCCCTCCCCACCGGAACCGGAGCACAACCCCGAACATACCCCCCAAGGGAAGCGGAGCTCCCTAGACGAGGAGGGCTCCCCCACCCAGGACGAGGCCCCCTCGCCGCTGCTCACCCCTCCCCCCAACTGACATGACTGTCCCCCAATCCCTCTTCCCTAAAGCGATGCCCACCCTCACCACCACCGAGACCGAGGAGCCCTCCTTCAAGCCCGCCGCCGCCTCCCCTTCCAATACCTTTACCTCTGTCCACACCGCCACCAATAACAAAGTAGACGAGTCCATGAACTTTCCGCCCCCACCCTACCTCAGCACCGCTCCCCCCACCCCCGCGGACAGCCTCAAGAACTTGGAGGCCGCCATGCATGGGGGTCGTCCGGCGTACACCAATCGCCCTGCTTTTATTAATACCGATCTCCACAGCGGAGGCGTGGCGCCGGCGGAGGCCCTCCCTGCCCCCTCTGTGACGACGGCGGTGAAGAAGCACGCCTGGTTTAGTCCCATTCGTAAGCCCACCACAGAGGAACCCAAACCCGCCGAGGCCCCCGCCCCCACAGCGGCCGCCCCGCAGCAGAGTTACACCCCTCCCGCCCTCTCTCTCGAACACAGTCAGTTCCAGAGCGGCAGTCTCAACAGCAATCTCTTCAATAGCCCCGTCCACGGCGCCGCGAGCCCTTCTGCCGCCGCCAAGCACGACAACCCTTTCGCGGCCCCTCCCTCCTCCGGTAGTGGTGGGTCGAAGGAGGAGTCTCTGTTCGAGAGGATTCCCTCCCTGGAGGAACCCCAGCCCAGTCCAAAGGACCCCGACGCGGTCGTGCTCAACACCAACCCTGAGGCCGTCGCCGCCGCCGTGCCGCCTCCTGTCCACCGCTGCTACCCCCATCCAGTGGGCAATACGGTGGTACCACCAGAAGGGATGGCCACCACCGCCGTCCCCCCACCCCCGCCGCCGTCCCACGTCAGCCACCCCCCTGCTGCACCCCATCCTATTCCTAGTACGACGCATCGGGATCCGGTGAATAATAACCCGACGGCGGGGGGTGGGTGGACGGTGTCGCATGAGGCCCCACCGCCCACCTTCCCTAAAGCAGACCCGAACGAGATTCCCCCTCCTCTGTACTTTCCCCTGTATGAGGAGATCAAGAACATGAAGAAGTAAAATTCCTATTCTCTTCTTTTTTACCTTGAAACGAGGTGGTTATGGTGCTTTGTAGAAACTTGAACCACAGGGAGTCTAAAAAAAAAAAGAAGTATATATAAGTAGAACTATTATTCTACATTTAATGTCATCAAATACAATAATACCAATAAATAAATAACACAAAAGGGAAGCGAAACCCGATATCCAACCAATTTTTAACGATTATGCTTTAGTTATATGAATACTTACTACCATAAGGTAATGACGTGGCCTCCGTATCGAGTTTTAAAGAGCTTCAGCTCCTTTTACTAACTATTTTAAAGTTATTTTTTATTCTATTTTTTTTTTTTTTTTGTTGATTTTTGTTTTCTGTTTGCAATATTATTTATTCTCAACGTTTGTCCTCTTTCCTAATCCCTTTTAAAAAGAAATAAGCTATTATTAAAAAAGGTTTTCACTTTTTTTTTTTTTTTTAAATATTAATATTTTTCGCTTTATATTCTTTATAATGCGTCGCTCTATTCAATTGGTCGGCTCTGCCGCCGTCCGCCGCTGCGCCACTCCCACCTCTTCCGTAGTGGCCGCCAAGACCCTCGCCCCCCTCGCGCCCGCCACCACCGTCACCGCCCTCCGCTTCTGCTCGACGACGACGACCACCCCTCCCACCGATGCGAAGGTGGAGGAAAAGAAGGCCTCCCCGGTCGAGAACCTCGACGAGGACGTTGTGGTGGAGCCCGTCGCGGACAACATGAAGGCCGGTGAGGACGACGCCACCATCCGCGCCAACGCTGATATCGAGAAGCCTGTGGGCGAGGCCGAGGAGATGGGGTTCAAGACGGAAACCCGCCAGCTCCTTGACATTGTCGCCTGCTCCCTCTACTCCGACAAGGAGGTGTTCATCCGTGAGTTGGTCTCCAACTCCAGCGATGCCTTAGAGAAGCGCCACCTCCTAGAGCTCAGCAACCCCGAGTACGCGAGGGAGACGGACGATGAGGCGCCTTGCATCGCCATCACCTGCAACCAGTCCAAGAGCCGCTTCGTGATTCGCGATACCGGTGTGGGTATGACCAAGGAGGAGCTCGCCGCTAACCTGGGTACCATCGCCGGGTCTGGCAGTAAGGCATTTGTGAAGGAGCTGCAGAGCAGCGGACAGGGCGCGGCGGAGAAGATTATAGGGCAGTTCGGTGTCGGTTTCTACGCCTGTTTCATGGTGGCCAAGTCGGTGAAGGTGTACAGCCGAAGCGCCAAGAAGGGCAGCAAGGGCTACCTCTGGGAGTCGGACGGCACCGGTACCTTCAAGATCTCCGAGTGCGAGGGAGTAGAGAAGGGAACTAAGATTGTGCTAGACATCAAGGACACCGAGCTCTCCTTCTGCACCCCGCAGGTCGTCGAGCGTGTGCTTAAAAAGTACAGCAACTTTGTCTCTTATGAGATCACGCTCAACGGAGGAAAGGTCAACACCGTGGAGGCCCTCTGGATGAAGGAGAAGAGCGATGTCAGCGATGAGGAGCACATTGACTTTTACAAGTTTATCTCCGGCGCCTACGATAGTCCCATGTTCCGTCTGCACTACACCATCGACGCCCCTCTGACCATCCGCGCCCTTCTTTACATCCCTCAGTCCCACACCGAGAAGTACGGTGGTGGCCGCATGGAGAGCGGCGTCAGCCTCTACTCCCGCCGTGTGCTGATTCAGTCCAAGGCGAAGGGTCTGCTTCCCGAGTGGCTCCGTTTCATCAAGGGTGCCGTCGACTGCGAGTCGATCCCGCTGAATGTGTCCCGTGAGCACACCCAGGACGGTGGCATGATGCGCCGTCTTTCCACCATTATCACGAAGCGTGTGATTCGGTGGCTCGAGGAAGAGAGCAAGCGCGACAAGGCCAAATACGAGCGCTTTATTCAAGAGTTCGGCGCCTTCATTAAGGAGGGCGTGTGCACCGATCAGGTCCACAAGATGGAGCTGGCCAAGCTGCTCCGGTTCGAGACCACCAAGTCGGACATCGATTACCCCTATGTCTCTCTCGAGGAGTACCGCGACCGCATGCAGCCGAATCAGACGCACATCTACTACATCAATGCCCCCACCAAGGCGATGGCGCAGCAGTCCCCCTACTTTGAGCAGTACCAGGAGCACGGACTGGAGGTGCTCGTCTGCACGGAGCCGATCGATGACTTTGTGATGCAGCACTTGGATACCTTTGCCAAGCACAAACTGCAAAACATTGAGATGTTCGACGCCTCGATGGATGGGTATGTGCAGCACAAGAAGAAGATGGAGGGCGACAAGGACAAGGATGTGTCCGTGCAGAAGCAGCTCTCGGAGACCCAGGTGAAGGCCCTCGCCGACTTTATGACGAAGCGTCTCGTGGGCCGTGTGGGGACCGTGAAGAGCACCACCCGTCTGCGCGACAGCCCCGCCGTGCTCGTGGACCACGAAAGTGCCCAGATGCGTAAGATCTACCGCATGACCGGCCAGGCCCTCGGCCCCACCCCCAAGTACAACTTACAGTTCAACGCGCAGCACCCCCTCATCCGCAAGCTCTACACCCTTTCCCAGTCCGACAAGAACGAGGACGTGGAGACCGCGGGTTTGATCTCGGAGCAGATCTTTGACAATGCCGTCATCTCCGCGGGCCTGCTGGAGGACCCCCGATCGATTGTGTCGAGACTGAACGCCATCATGTCTCGCATGGTGGATAAGGTGGAGGACCCCCCGGCGGACAAGTAAGTAAGTAAATAAGTAATAATCATAAACAACCACCTCTCACGACATCACGATTCTTGTTCACTCGTTTTTTAAAAATAAATATATATAAAGTAATGATTCACAATTATAATAATGATTTTTTTTTTCTCTTAGTGTTTTTGTTCCGTCATTTTTTCGAAGCAATCATATGAAAAAAACATTAATCACTGAAAACGCATTATTTTTCTTATTATTTGAAGGTTAAACTTCCTTCCAAGGAAGAGGTCTTCACCTTCTTTTTAATAAACAGATTAATAACTAACCATATAAAGTAATAGAAAAAAAAAAAGGAAAAAAAGACTTCAACTGTATATTGATTTTTTGTATTTGTGAATGCTTTCATGTACTTATTTCTGTGCATATTTGGTTTCATTTCTCTTTCTCCCGATGTCATCTCTATTTATTTCTTTAATAAAAGGTAAGAAACACACATTTATATACCCTTTCTCCCTTCCTTGTAAGAACGAGAAATGGGAGGACACTCCAAGAAGTCCGGTAAAGGCGGCGGCGGTCGGGGCGGCGCCCATCGCGACGATCCCTCACAACGGAAAAAGCTCCGCCGCGACCCCGGCATCCCAGACCTCAAAAGTGTGTCTGAGAACCTCTCCCGCACCGCCCGTCACAAGACCCACAGTGTGATGAGCCTTCAGCAGGGCAGCGGCCACCGTCAGAGTCTATTTGGCCACAACAGCAAACTCTCCAAGTTTGTCTCCCGATCCGCCGCCGCGCCGTCGACCGCTAATTATGATCAGTCCACCGGCGCCCCCATGACTGAGGAGGAGCTGGCGAGTCAGAGGCGGGGGGAGATGTCAGCGCTGGCCCTGCGGACGGCGGAGAGGGAGCACGACTACGCCGCGCCGATGCAGTACGCGCAGACCCCTGTCATGGGACAGGGCTACACGGAGGGAGGGGACTACGGGAATGAATACCTCTCCGTCGGCGACGTCGACCGCCGCGATCAGGACCGCTCCCTTCGACGCTTCTTTAAGGAGTTTAATAAAGTAGTCGAGAGCTGTGATGTGCTGTTGCAGGTGCTCGACGCACGGGACCCCTTGGGGTGCCGTCTCACCCAGCTCGAGCAGAGCATTCGTTCCGCCTACGGTGAAGAAAAGAAGCAAATTGTGGTGGTACTCAACAAGGCCGATCTTCTCCCCTCCAAGGAGGTACTAGACGCGTGGGTGTACTATTTTGAACAAACCGAGAACATCATGTGCATTCCCTTTTCCGCCACCAGTAAATCACAGCAGCAACAGTACGTTAGTAATTTATTTAAGCGGTTACGCTCCCTCGCGAGAAGTGAGGAAACGGGAGAGCGAAAGGCCATTGTGGTGGGGGTGATTGGCTATCCCAATGTTGGTAAGAGCTCCGTGATTAACGCCTTGAAGCGGAAGAACGTCGTTGGCGTCGGGAACCGGCCGGGGTTCACCACCGGTAACACCGAAGTAGAGCTGCGCTCGGATATCCGTGTGATGGACTGCCCTGGTGTGGTGAGTCCTGGCGAGGATCAGGGCGATGTGGTGCTCCGTAATGCCGTCAACGTCCATGAGCTAGTCAACCCTTTTCTACCGGTGCAGCGTCTGCTACAGCGGTGTGCCCCTAGCGATGCCTCCGCCGCTGGTGCCATCGACTTTGGCGACGATGTCGAACAACAGCAACTCCTTCAGCAGTACGGTATTCATCCTCTCTCGTTGTATTACCAAATCCCCACCTTTGACCCTAATAATGTGATGCAGTTTATTCAGTTGGTAGGGATGCGACGGGGTCGGCTGCGCAAGGGCGGGGATGTGGATGAAGAGGGAACGGCGCGTATGATTCTGACAGACTGGAATGACGGCCGCATTGGGTACTACACCGTGCCCCCTGTGATGGATGACTTCTTCCGTTCCGATCGATTCAAGGTGGCGGCGGGGGGAAGGGATGGGGCGATAGAAGAGGAGGATACCGACACACAGTTATTGACGGAGATGTCGGCGGGTTTGACGGCGGATGGTCTTCCTACTTTTCATTTGTTTATGAATGAGATTGAGGGCGGTTTTGTAGGAAAGAAGAAAAAGTGGAATGCTTAATGAAGATGTCCACTCACTATATACGTTATTTAATACACCCGTTTAATACTAAA
This sequence comes from Angomonas desouzai, assembly GCA_000482185.1. Taxonomy (NCBI): domain Eukaryota; phylum Euglenozoa; class Kinetoplastea; order Trypanosomatida; family Trypanosomatidae; genus Angomonas; species Angomonas desouzai. The sequence continues at coordinate 405 of AUXL01000434.1, read as the reverse complement.
GAAGTAATTTTTTTTTTCTCCTTTCACTGCATTTCTTCTATTTTTTGAGGTTTGAACAGATATTTGTTATCTGGTCTATTAATTCCCTTTCCCTTTCCTCTATTTGTTTTTGGTTAATAAAGAAGTATAACAAGTAGATCGCTCCTGCGAATAAATGTTTCACGAAACTGCCGTGGCCGCGGCGGTGCACACCCATCATCGACGGAAGGAGTCGGAAAAGGATCACATTAATCGCCTTCTCTCGCAGTATCAAATCTCTTATGTCGTGGACTACTTGGTCTCCCAGACGGTGCCCTATCAGCGTATTGCTGTTCAATTTCCCGACGACCTGCTTCACGACAGTGTCGGGGTACTGCAGCTACTGGAGGAACACTTGAGACAGCACCCGCAGTATGAGTCCTGTAT
>AUXL01000433.1:0-10454 GCA_000482185.1 Angomonas desouzai | reverse complement strand
GACGGTGATTAAAGGATCGCAACAAAAGTATATTTCCGTCGTACAGTGTAAATGCTTTTCATTATTATTAATATTACTCATGCTTTTTTATTTTATTTTATTTTATCATTACTTACTTACTTCTGGTTCCCATTCCCACTGACGGTGGAGACGGAGAAACAAATATAGCGGGTGTATAATTCAGACATGCGTTAGGTGTATAGATGCAGTCTTATTAATCAATATCAGAGACGTTGTCGGTGGGCTTTTGCTCTTCCCGTGGGGGAGCGGCGTCGGGCTCAGACCGCTGCTCTGGCGTCGTATATCCGTTAGGGGTGCGGTCCTGCTCCGGCGCGGCGGCGGGGGCGGGGGTGGCGCCTTCGCCTCCCTCCGCCTCCTCTCGGCGTTCGCCCTCCTCTCCTTCCCCTTCCTCCATCCCCATACCACCACAGCAGATGAAGAGTATCAGCAGCACCAGGAAGGCGACCACCACGGCAGCACTGAGGATGTAGACCGGGATCAGGCAGTGGTGAAGAGGGGGCTTGCCGGTGTAGGGGGCGATGTTGTACAGGTGATTGAGGCGCACCGTGATCATCGTCCCCGTCGCTAGCAGCAGACCGATAAAGAGGATGAAGCCAAAGATGCCCATAATGAGACTGCCGCAGCTGTACACCATGCACTTGGTCTCACGGTTCTTCTTTTTCCCTCCCGTACGCGCATTGTTACCGGACTGGTGATTGTTTTCACCATTACCCTCTCCGTTATTGTTATTGTTGTTGTTTCCGTCGTTGCTGTACTGATGCCCCTCACCCTCGCCGTTTTGGTTGTCCCTATCAGGGGAGGCCTCGTTGTTCTCCGCCGCCTCCTCTTCCTCCTCCTCCAGCGTGACACAGCAGTTCAGTATCTTGGACAGGACGTGGTTGACGACCAAACAGAAGGCCGAGACGTACATGGGGATACCAATGACAATGAAGTAGTTGGAGGTGATGGTACCGTCGGAGCGACAGGCAATGAGGGCAAAGAAGACGGGAACACAGAAGGAGGCAATCAGCCTCAGAATAAAGGAGACAGGCTGGAACCCGGCGAGGCGGTGCAGACGGTAAGCCCGCATGGCCTCCATCTTCTCCTTGGCGGGAAAGGCCACCAAAAACACAAATAGAACGACGAACACGGAGAGGATGTAGCCCGGGATGAGCCACACCCGCCACTTTACAAAGTCGGTCCGCCCCTCTCGCATGCGGGAGTCATTCTTATCCTTCGCGATGGGGATCAGAATCGTCAGTAGCACAGAGCACAGAATGACAATCATGAGACTCAGTCCAGCCACCATCGTGCTCCCGGGCAGGGCGCAGGGGATGAAAATAAACCCAATAAGGGCGGGATGCCCACCAGAACGTCCGAGACAAACAGAGGGGAAAACACCTTGACGTAGTTCCAGCTGAGCAGCTTGCGGTTGTTGTAGGCCCCAATAAAGGCCAGAAAGATCAGAATCATCACCGCGACCACAAAGATAAGGATGAGCGCAAGAATCACCACGGCGTTCATCGACTCGGTCGGGATGACCGACGCCATTGGACCGTCCATGGCGAGACCAGTCTCCCCGTATCGGTCGTAGATCTTCTTCTTCTCCGGATCGGACAGCACTTCATAGGCCTTGTTGATTTCCTTGAACTTTGCTTCGCCAGCGGGACCGGCCTTATCGGGGTGGTATTTGAGGGCTAACTTTCTGTAACTTCGCTTAATCTCCTCATCCGACGCGTCTTGCTCGACCTCCAGAATATCATAATAATTGACCATCTCTCTGAGTAAGATGACACACTTTTATACAATGGATGGGTGTGTTATAATAGATTGCGTTTCTTTTCATTTCAGTGGGAGAGTAAAAGGGGGGAATGAGAATGTGGATAAATTAATATTCAGTGAAAAATTATTGATCAAGAAAATTGATAAAGTTAGAAAGTGAAAACAAGAAGAGTGTTTCTTTTGATACGAGACGGTGTGAATAAAAAAGAACCCACCGCCACGTGGTCTAAATACAGTGAAATTCTCTTTTCATATATTGTTTGTTTGTTAGGTTATCTTCTCAGCAGTCGGCCTGCATACAACACGCAGATACAACACAGCACGCACCAGCCCAAGAAATCCAGCGGGACTAGGGTGCCTTTGAGGTCCGAGTACTTTCGGAGTAACACATTGTCGGGGTCGCTGCGGTACAGCCCGAATAAAAGCAGTTCGGTGAGTTTTTCTAATTGATAAATAAGAAAGAAAAAAGCGTGGACAGGGGGGCAAAAGGGAATGAGCACCACCCCCCTTCGGTTCCCGACCGTGTAAAGCAGGGAGAGAAGAGGGCCGAACCGCAGGAGGTATTTGATGAGGCCGTTGAGGTTCCAGTAGATGAAGGCGACCCAGGCCTGCAGTGCAGTAGGGAATACCGTCACTACGGGCGGCAGCGCACTCCGGCGGCTCTCAAAGCTTGCCCTCCCGCCTGGAACCGACCCGGACGGCGACATCAAGTCGTCTAGGGAGAGTTCAAACTCGGCCCGCACCTTGCGCATGGAGGAGAGTTCCTCTCTCAGGGCCGCCGCCCGGCGCTGCAGTTTGGACATCTCCACCAGCCTTTGCGGCCCCACGCACCGCTGCGACTGTGTCTCTAAGGATTCTATTTCCTGACAGATGGCATTCTCGCGGCGGCGAAAGAGAAAAGGACCGATACGTCTTTCCCACAGCAGACTGGATGCCCCGCCCAGACAGGTGGCCGCAAAGGTGATGAGTGCTAATGTGTTGTTGTCCTCCAAAATGGACGGAGAAGGAACTACGGACGTCATGGGACGGCTAAAGCTAAAAAGAAGAGATAAAAGGAAGAAAGGGTTTACAAGCACGCACCTACACAGAACTTCTCGAGGAAAAAGAAGTGTAATTACTTTTTATAATATTTCAACATTTTTTGTTAGCGTGCATTTTACGGAGTAGTTATGAGTATATATGTTAGATCTATTATATTGGGTGTTGCCTGTTGTTGTTTCTTCACGTTGTGAAAAAGTGTTCAAGCGTTCTAATGGTGGAATTTTCTATAGCGGAGGTTTATGAAGGGGGCGGTACGCATCCCGTTTTCAAAAAAAGGAGCAACGGTAACTGCGGAAAAGTAACTCGATGGAGAGAAAGTATTAGATGAGGTAGGCGATGCCACTGTCAAAAATGAGCAGTTGTCGCCGCTGAAACTGTTCCAACACTCTCTCCACCGTCTGGTTAGCATCCGGTGCCGTGTAGCCCGCCGTGTTTAATTTTTTAACCACAGTGGCGACGGTGACGGGGTCATACAGCTGTACAATAGAGGCAATCCGCTTCTCTAGGCTCGCCTGATCCCATCCATCGCCGGCGTCGGCGTCGGGGTGAGCGGGACGGGAGGGGGCCATCTGCCGCCTAAAGGTGGAGGGGTTGCTCTCAATGTACAACTCCTCCTCATCGGCGCTGTCGCTGCTGACTTGTCGTGCCTTTGGCGGGTGCCGCCTCTGGTGCTGCACCACACTGTCCGTCACCAGCTCCTCCTCGCTGATGTCCTCGTTCTTTTGTTTTTTGGAGGGTTTGGCCGTCCCTTTGGCCTTGGACGGCGCCTTCTCTTCTACCATCACCGGTGCCTTCTTTTCCTTCTTGGCGGTTTTGTTGTGCAACTGGAGAAGGAGGGCGGCGTCCTGGCGGGTCTGCTCCTCCACCTGCGACGTCTTGCTCACCCGCTTGCCCAACTTTTCGCACTGGGTAAAGTAGTAGGAGGCCAGCACACTGTAGAGCGCTACTTTGGTCTTGGAGGTGACGCTAATGCCGAGCATCCGGCAGAGCACCTGGAGGGCGGGGGCGGCTAGGTTGTTGAGACTGCCCCCCACCACGCGGTCGAGCAGACCACGCATAAAGGCACCAATACACTCCCCCGTCTGCTCCATCGTGAAGTGCTTCTCCGGAACGTCCTCCTCGGCGTCAGGGGACCGCGACCGCTTCCGATCGACCGGCTCCCCCGTTGGCGGACTAGCCCCCTCGGTGGTCTCCTCCTTTCCCGCCGCCACAGGACGGCCCTTCTTGGTGGTGGCCTCCCGGATGGCGATGCACCACTCAATTCTTTGCTCTAAAGGCGCCGCCGCGAATATCCTTAGCGCCTTGCTGAAGATGCCTTTGCGAATTTCGTCCTCCTCACTCCGCAGCGGCCTCTCCGCCTCAAAGGGATTATCGTCTGATTTTTCAAGCGTAGTCATTCGTACTAATATGAAGTAAACGGGAAGAGAGAAAGAGAGAGGGAGGAAAATGATAAAAACAAGGAAATATAAATGTGTGATGCACTAAAAAAAAAAAAAGACAACATAGTTATCCAAATTACATTTTATTTCTGTCTTCTTATTCCCATCCATAATAAAAAAGATGGGTGGTATTGTGAATAGAACGAAGGGGGAGTACACTACTTCTCCTCTTCCCTCACGTCCTGACCGATGAGTCGCCTAAACGCATTCTCAAAGTAGTGTCTCACACCCTTCTGCTTCACCTGCTCGCTGTACTCGAGGGAGGCCCGTTTCATAATAATCATCAGCTGTCGCGCCGACAGATTGCTCGCTTTTGGGTTCTCGTAGAAGGAATCCTTGTATGGTTGGAGTTTTTCATTATTGTACACCGTCATCCCCCTCGTGATGTCACGGAACTCCAAGTAGAACGGTATCGTCACCACGATCATCAGCGCCGCGACGCAGATGGCGATGGCGCCAGACATGATTCTAAACTTTTGCAGAGAAGTCTCCAAGATGTTGAGGTCCTCTACTACCCGCGCCCTGGTAGGGAAGGGCTCCTCCTCCTTGGTGACGGGGTCGACGGGGAGGGGGCGGCCGAGGAAGCGGCACAGCGGGCCCCAGCCCTCCGCCACGTGGTACACCAAAAGGCGATCTCTAGGGACGACACTCTTGACATGATCCTCAAAGAGGTCCAGGGCCCCACCCGCGCCGAGGGAGGTGGTCTGAATCGCGGACTGCATCCGTCCCGCGTCGTAGAAGTGGTCGTGCTGATGCGCTCGAAACCCTCGCACCACGGCGGATTTAATGCCAAACATGAGCTCCGCCATTTCATAGAGATCGCGTCCTACCCGACTGAAACGGCCGTATCGAAGGGATTTCAACAACATGTTCAACTCCGCCTCTGATTCCTTCTCCCAGGTAAGTTTGTCCACTTCCTCTACTAAAATGACCTTTGTACTACGAGGGCAGTCCTTGAGAATGGTTTCGAAGGCCAGCGTGGCGGGGGGGCCCACGAGACAGTCATAAGGGGTGCGCGGTCCCACCTCAAATCCGCTCTTTTTGGCATTGTCAATCCATTTCTGTGTGTCTTCGGTGAGTTCATTATCTAGAATAGAAAACGACAAATGTTTCTTCTCCCCTTGCAGAACGCCCTTCCATTCTAGGGGGTGGGTGGCGAGGTGCCCGAGGCGGTATGTGTCTGTAAAAGCTGTAGGAGTGGTAGCCTAATTTATCCAGCGCCCGCACCATGGGGCCTCCCTGCAGGTTCATGCTCAGCACGAGCAGCTTCGGCGGCGTTGCCTGAAGCCGGACACGTGACGACAGCATGGGGAGAAAGGGTTATTAAATTTCACCTTTCTTTATTCTACCTTTTGAATTGTGGGAGAGGGGGGCGGCAGAGTAGTGAAGCGCTCGTTTTCGGTACAAGAGGTTATATTTTTATTCTCAATATTCATTTGCCAAGAGTGCAGTAGTATATCGTTATTTAATCATATAGTGTACATTTACAAAACAGAGTTCTGTTTTTATTGGGTTTCTTGTGTCAGTAACGACCACGACCTCTTCAACGTTTCATTCTCCAGTCCGGGGCTTGGAATACTAAGCATGACCGCCTTGCTGCTGTCCCACCCCCGCAGCGCATCGGTGAGCGCCCCCTCCATGAATTCTTCCTCCACCCCCACGATACTCTCCCTCTCCTCTGTCCACCTGTCCAGTACCGTTTGCCGTTTGGAGGCGATTTCATTCTCCGAGGCGTACCAAAACGGTAGATCGTGTGTCTTTCGACGAATCGTAACGGACTGGTCGTCCTCTTCAATGGCGGTGGAGGGGGAGGTAAATTGGTATAGGAACTGAGGGCGGTAGTACCGCAACCGATCGGAGAGGATTTGCTGTTGGTAGGAGTGTGGGAGGGACTGCAGTGCGGCGGTGAGGGCCTCAGCGAGGTCTGGTGTCAGCCAGCAATGGAGGGGGTCCTTCTCTTTTGATTTCTTCCCCTCCCGCAGTATTCTCTGGGCCTCCACCTCCACCGGTCGCAGGAGGGGCAGCACGGTTTGGACAACAGGGACGGCGGGGAAACCATTCCTACGAGATTCTTTCAACCACGCGTCGGCCTGACGACGGTGATACGTGGGCTGTGTCGTCACGTACCGTACGTCCCACTGGTTCGCCATGTGTCTCAGGCAGTCCCAGTACCCATCCCCACACAGAGCGGTGTGCTCCTCCTCGGTGGGGGTATCCGCCGTCGCTGTTGAGCTGCCGTCCCTTTCCGATTCCTTCTTGGCCGTCCGTCGGAGTTGGTCCTGCAAAAAGGCAATCTTTTCCTCTGGTGTCATCAGTGCATGCCGCATTTTGTCCGAGTTCAAGTCGTCTGTTTGGAGAATCATTCCCACCTTTTTCAGCAGATCGTTACTACCGGCCGTTTCCTCTGTGTTACCGCTGTCCTGGATAGAGTCTAGAATAAACCCACGTATCGACTCAGGGGGTAGCTCCAGCAGCAATTCTGACGAGGAGGTGGACTTTGGCTTTGGGAATACGGAGGTAACTTTTTCAGCGAGACAGAAGAGTCCGATGCCTTCTCCCTTCTCTTGCGCTCTCTGTCGCGGATCGCCTCGACCGCGCTATCGTTGCAGCCCGCATCCCCCTCGCGCTGTTGGGCACGGGCGGGGTCCTCGGAGAGATACCAGTGACAGCCGGTCTGCGCATCATTCTCCTCCCGGGCGGTGTCCCCTACCAAGTAGAAACGATCTCTAAAAGGGTTCCCAGAGACGTCAGAGGGAGGGGGAATGGTGTCGACAGAGAGACCCACCTCAAACCCACGCAGCATGCCCTCCTGCACCATCCACGGCAGCAGCACATGAAGGGGGAGCAGTGTTTCCCGGGTTAAATCACGGCACAGTGTCGGTTTCAGCGTCGGGATCCGCTGCAGTACATCCCATGGGGTGACGGGGAAAGAGGCGTGCAGCCAATGGTACTGCTGATCCACCTCCCCGTGACGGGAGTTCACTCGGGTGCGGTGCATCATGGCGTTGGAGGGCAGTTCGATCACGAGATTCACAAAGTCCAGTTTGAGCAGAGCGTTACACAATTGCTCACAAAAGGTTTGGGTGACGAGCAAGCGAGACGGTAGCACTAATACAACAGGGCATTGCACCTCCAGTCGGTGTACGAGCTGCCTTACACCCTCCACCGCATGGCGCAGCACCGCATGAGGGTCCACCCCGTTCCCCCACGGACGATCCAAACTAAGAAAGGCATCCAAAGGGACTTGATCATGCGGTAGCGGACGGGCGGAGGAGGAGAGGACACTGTTTTGGATGAGGGCGACGGTGGAGTCGGGGAACAGCCGCAGGGAAAGATGCAGCGGAGGGGAAGGGGCACTGAACAGCGGCTCCATCGTGTTCTGGATCTGATGCCGCAGCAGGTCCTGCTTCCCCATCCAAGTAAACAAAGGAGGAAGCGTTAGTTGCACGCCATGGGGCTTGAAGTGACGTGGAGGTGCACCGCCGGTAGTAGATGGCAGCAAAGAATCCTCTCTGTGCTTCACTAACTCGGAAAAGGGCAACCGCTTTAACAAGTAAACCCCTTCGCCGACAAAACATGGGAGCCTTTTCTGAATAGAGGGGAAGGGGAAAAAATTAAATTAAATCTCTCTTCTTATTGAATTCAAACTTTTAGAGTGCATTGAGAAACAGTTTTTTTTTTTCTTATTTTTTGTTTACGGTTAAAACAGAATAGTGTGTGTGAATAGTTTTTTATTTGCGGTCATGAGGAGAGTGCCCGCGTATAAGCGTCGGACCACCACTGCCTCTTTCCACCTTTTGCTCTTTTAGCTTCTTGCCGAGCTCATAACGAGCCTTCAGCGCTGCCATTCGTTTCGCCGCCTCCGCCGCGCCGGGTCCCTTCTTTTCCACCTCAAATTCTTTTGCCTTGTGACCGATGGCTCCTTTTTGCAGCAGCTGCTCCCGAAGTAGATTGCCGTCCACCGGTGGTTCCGCCTCCTTCGTGGGGGCCAAATCGTCCTTCTCTTTTTCAGAGGCATGTAGTCGCTCTCTCAGTTTGGAGATCCACTCCTCCGTGTCGGCACCGCCAACCGCCGTCGCAATATCCGCGGCCTCACTCTCCCCCGACGGAAGGAGTTTCTTTTCCTCCAGCTGGGTCACATAGTCGGAGAGCTGGATGGCCTGGTGTAGGTGCCTGCTGTGCTCCACCTCCACCGTCGCGAAGAGGACCTCGAGGCGGTAGTCCTTCGACACACGAGTGGCGTAGTCAAAGTTGTGAAAGGGCTGATGGATCTGCTTGTACCCCATCGCGTACTCCCGCAGACAGGGGTCAGTGACGACGTAGAGGGAGCGGGGTTGGAGGTAGACGCGGGGGTACCACGGGCAGTCGCAGTGCTGTAGGTGAAGCACGGAGGTGGAGACCAGGTTGAGCAGCCCGCAGTAGGGACCGATGGAGGTCGGCTTGCGGTGGACGGGGTAGCCGGAGAAGTTGCCCACCATTTCACTCACCTGGCACACATTAGGGGGAGACGGGATCAGACCGAGCAGAAAAAAACGCTCTAGAACTTTCTCTAGGGTGGGGGCGCTGTCCATGGAGAAGGCAAGTGCATCCTTCTTCGCGGTCTGCAGTTCGCGCTCGTAAAGGTTCACGCAGTACCGCGACTCCTCAGCGATGTAAGCGGCCCGTCCGTCCTGCAAAAGCGTTATCAGCTCCTGACATATGGCCGCCTCCTCCGCTCTGGATATCATTCCTGTGTAACCCAAGAGACCGTCCACGAACATTTTTCGCAGGCCATAAGTACTAAGGGGCTGGCTCACCATCTGCCCCACTGGCTCGATGAGCTCTCCTTCAATAAAGTTGGAGTAACTGCCATCATCGTGCAACCGTCGCCGTCGGTTTTCATCTAGTGTCGTGCTCTCCTCCTCGGAGAAGGTTATCTGTTTTTGTGCTCCCCTCGCCGTACTCCACGAGTTGTGTCGCTTCCTCGAGTCTAAATCTCCTTTATACAACGAACTGTAAAGCGCAGAGTCTTTGGGGATCGTCGTCCAGCCGTCCTTACCGTGGTACTCGCTCTCTGGGAGTCCCCCCATGTCAATGTCCGTCTCGCCGCCCTCCGTAAATTCTACCGCACTCATCGCGTTTTCCTCCAACGCCTCTTGCAGCCGCCGACGGCGCTCCTCCGGGGAGGGGTTGGCGCTCCCCAACGCATGGTGATCGATGCCATCGTAGAGCCCATATTTGGGGGAGATGGGGGTAAAGTAGGACCCAGGCACATCGCTCACTGGCTGACTCTCCTGGAACTTTTTGTACTGCTGTCGCTGCCCCTCGTAAACCGCCTTTGCTCTACCGGGAGAGGAGTGAATAGAATTCTCCGGCGGGGCTTGAGGGATGCGACTCGCCTGTCGACCACCGGTTTGAAAGTCAAAGCGGCGGCCCCTCTTTGGTCGGGCGCTGGTGAACACTGCCTCTCCACCACCGGGCACTCCCTCCACCTTGAGCAACAGCCGCCTGGTGCCCCACATTCTGCTGTTCTAAAATAAAGGAAAGAAAGGTGAGAAATGGAAAACCATATAAGCTAGAACTAGACCACAAAAAAGTACAGTGCAAATGATTTTTTAACTGCTAAAATCAATGCAGTATTGTGACACTCGCGCTACGTGACGCGGGAAAGGCAAACAGTATGAAGAAAAAAAAACAAATCGCTGAATAAGGTGAACAAAGAAAAAGAAACGCTCTCAAGCACTATTACTACTAATAAATGCAGAAAATAAAAGAATTTAAGGTTTATATATATATTTTACAATTTAATGCACAGCTCATGGGACTGCAGAATGGCCAGCTTGGCGTCGAGGCGACGGGTGAACTCTGCCCCGCCAATGCGGTGGGAGGACACCGTGTCGGGGAGCGCGTCGTAGAGCGCGGTGTTGGAGGACTGTCCCGTGCACAGCACTATCGTGTCAAACTCCATCGACTGCTCCTTTCCGTCCACCTCAAACACAAACGTCTTGCCGTCAAAGGACTTGTAGTTCACGCCGGCCAGCTCCTTCACCCGCCCCATGCGCAGCTCCAGGCGGTGGATCCAGCCCGTCGTCGCCCCCAGCTTCGCGCCGACCTTGCCCTTGGTGCGCTGGAACAGCACCACCTCGCGGAGGGGCTTTCTCCACCTGCGGCTTCACGTTGCCGCCGGGGGTGCTCACGGTCAGGTCAATACCC
>AUXL01000432.1:0-10467 GCA_000482185.1 Angomonas desouzai | reverse complement strand
CGGTGTGGTGGCGTTCAGGTCTTTCGGAGGGGTGTCGCTGTTCTCGTCCGGCGGGGTGTCACGACCTGGTGTGGGGGCTCGGGGTGGGGCGGTCTCTGGGGTGGTGGGGGGCACCACTACCAGGCTCTTCAGAGGGCTGACTGGCTGGCTGTTCTGGAAGGCACTCACTCGATTCATGCCGTGACCGGTCGCGGACTCGGCCGGCCTTGCAGCGTCCTTTTCCACCCTCGCCGGACTCTCCGGCTGACGGAGAAAGCTGTCTAGCCGCTCATCGGCCTCGAGGGAAATGAGACGCTGCATCTGCGCCAACGCCTCGTCTTCATCGGAGAACGCGCTTTGGGAAACGCGCCTTTTTACCTCCTTTGAAAAGTTATGCTTTTCATCGGCCAGCTGGAGTTCCAGTCGCTTCAGCTCCCTCTCCTTGAGCAGGAGCGCTTCGCAGGCGGCGGCGGCGGCGAGCCTTTCCGCGGACGGCGAGGAGCGGCGACGGGGGGCCGATCTCTCCCTTTCCGTGGACTCTGAGGACGATGAACTGTAGGAGGAATCGGAGGAAGTGCTGCTAGAGTCATCCCCAGAGGAAGAGCTGTAGTAGTAGCTACCGCTCGAGGTGTAGCTGCTATCAGAGGAGGTGGAGCTACTGACGTCGTCGCTGCTGTCGTTGCCTCTGCTGCGTCTCGGGGGACGGGGGCTCTGGATGGATCTCCGCTGAGGGGGAGGGGGAATATTGGATTCCCAGCTGCCCCGTCGGTAGCGGTCTTCATAGCCGTCCAGGTCCATAATGCTATTGTACAAAATAAAAATAAAAGGGAAAAAGGCAAACAAACAAAAATAAAATAAATAAACCTAAAAGAGAGAGAGAGGTGTGCCAGTGGGGAAGTCGGATAGAAGCCAATTCTTGGTACAGTATCAACGTAAAAGTCATTCATTCAAACAATACGAGTGATTCTTTAATTTAAGGGGTGCCTTGGATTATCTTCACTGATAGATGTAAATATATATTATATCTTCTCGCCCGCTCTATGATCCATTCTAAAGATTTAAAGTTTAAATTTTATATAGTGTTGTCTGTGCCAGAAAAATAAATAAATAAAATGAATAAGTTTTTTTTTTCATTTATGCTTTTGTATGTGGCTCTCGTTTTCTTACGCGGAAACATCGGGCTCCATCCAAATACGGGCGCGGAACGTCTTGTACAAATCTCGCACTAAATTTCTGAAATCTAAGCGGTGCTGGGATTGGTAGTAAAAGGTCAACTTGCGGCGGTCAAACTGATATTCGGCGTCGACGATGCGCATGGGAAGGGCGTGCTCGAGGACCTTTTCCTGGGCCACCTCTACCGCGCGGTTCTCCAGCTCGGTCTGCACGCCCTGCAGCTGCGTCACCTCGAGCACGCTCGCCACCCGGAGCACTTTGCCGACGCCCTCCGCCCAGGATTTACCCTCCGGGAGCTCCCGGCCGGCCCAGGCGTGGGTGACGAGGCCAATGTCCTCCCCGCGGTCGCCGCCCACCACCACGAACTCCCCCGGCGCCACGTAGCTAGGCGACTCAAACTGAAGGATCCGCTTCCTTTTGAACTCCACCAGCACCTGACACGACGCGTTCTTGTCCTCTGGGGGGGAGTTTTTGGCGTTGACGGATTTCGGGTCCGGCCGCTTCCTCAGTTCCGCCTCGTCCCCGCTGCCCCTCGCCCGTCCCTCCGCGCTGAAGGCGGTGTGGTTCATGGGGGGAGAGGCGAGGGAGGGGGTGTGCTGCAGCCGGTCGTCCGCGGTGGGGCGGCTGGGGGTGAGGAGCGAGTCGGCCTGGAGGGTGCCCAGCGTCGAGGTCTCGCCGGTGATGCGTTCGTCGAGCTGGCGCAGCTGCGTAAGGAAGGAGGTGTAGTTGAGTTGAAGGTTGGCGGAGGTCTGTTGGTACCAGCGGTCAATGATGCGCTGTGTTTCATCGATCTCGTTCATTAGAGCACCGCTCGTCATTTCGGATTGATTTATTTCTTCGGATAATAATCCAATGGACGCGTGTGTGCGCTTTTATTTCTTTAAACTTTTATATCATTGGCGAAAGTGACAGAGAGAGAAGGAGATTGAAATAATACTAGTAGAATGAGTTCAAAAATCAATCACATAGAGGAAACACAGTGAAATTAAAGTCTTTACATACACTATTCGTTTTTTTTGTATTTTCTTTCGACTACCAAACAACAAGCGGATCACGATCGCTTTCCGCTATCAGAATTTCGACGTCGCTCCCCAAAAGCTCACCCAGACGGGGCGCCAGCCGCTTGGCCAGGTATCCCCTCTCCGTATTAGTGTGCTCGCACAGCACCACCGCCTGTCCGGCCGCGTTGGCCGCCAGCACCTCGTGGTGCCCCATCTCTCCGCTGAAGAGCACATCCACCTTTTGCTTCAGACCGCGGAACACACTGGCACCGCTGCCGGCGCAGATGGCAACTGACTTCACCGCATGATCCTTCTCCCAGCTCGCCGGCAGCGCCACACGTGCCGTTGGAATTTCTAGACCATTTTTGATGGATTTCACCAGTTCCGTGAAAGGCGTCGGTTGGGCCAGACGCGCCACCCTCCCCACCCCCGTCGCGGCGAGCTCGGGGCTGACGGCCTTGTCCAGCGAGACCGGCTGTATCGGCCGGCACTCCTCGAGGGGGGAGCCCAGGAGGGACGCCAGCCAGTCATTGATGCCGCCCTCCGCGGCGTCGAGGGAGGTGTGGGGGGAGTAGATGGACATGCCCGCCCGGATGGTCTGCAGGACTATCTTTTGTTTGGTGTCTTGGAGGGTAAGGCGCTTCATGGAGGAAAAGATGGGAGGGTGGTAAGACAGAATGACCTCCACGTTCTTTTGGATGCACTCGTTCATCACCTCCGGGGTCAGGTCAATCGTGAGTAACACTTTTCGGGACTTGTTGCTGTCGGGCGACTCCACCAGCACACCAACATTGTCCCACGAGCTGTCGGCTAGTGCGAGAGGGGCGATGGTCGCCATGGCAGAGCTAACACTTTTTATGAGAGACATGACAAGTCCTCGAAACGAATCAAACCTAGTAATAATTTCACCTGAAAGAAAGAAAAAAATAAAATAGAAGAGTGATGTTGAAGGGGTGAAGGGCAGCGCCAATGACGAATACAAAAAAATCACGTCTTTTTTTTAATTAATTTTCCCATCTTACACTGCATGTCCTTGACTGTGACAGCATACCCCCTCACTTTAGCGGTATCCACCATGCTTTTGGAGCCATCGATAGCTGTTGTAGTCTGGGAGCGGGACCTCGCTGGGGAGACAGGGGCGGGGGGCCGTGTCAAACCACGGGTGACTCAGCACAGTCTTCGCGAGCGGCCTCTTGGAGGGATCCCACTGCAGCAGCAGCGCTAGAAATTCCTTCTCCGGCTCACCGAGTTGATACTGTTGGCAGCGATGGTGAAATTGACTAGTCTTGCTGCGGTCAAAGTGAAACGTCGGGTTGCGTTGATAGTAAAGGGTGCAGTCGGTGGGGGGCGCGCCCAGCCAGTCCTGCAGGCACCGCAGCGCACCAACCTCATTATCCGCCGTCATGAACCGACTTCCTGTCAAAAGCTCAAACAACACACACCCGCAACACCAGATATCGAGGGAAAAGTCATAGTGGGAGGAGTGGTAGGAACTGGCGATCAACTCTGGGGGCCTGTAAAGAATGTTGCAGGGGCTCCGCGTCATTTCCCCCTTGATGCGCAGATACCGCGCCCAGCCAAAGTCAATGAGAGAAACAACACCGTTGTGGTCAATCATAATGTTACTAGTTTTGATGTCGCGATGGACAATCTTGTGGAGGTGAATGTGAGAGACCGCCTCCATTAGCTGGCGGAATACGCACTTGGCGACGGGGAGACGAAGTGGCTCAGCCCGCGACGCCCCATGTCCGTCCCTTTTCCCCTTCATCAGGGCGGAGAGGTCGTGACCGACAACCGGGAAGAAAAGAAGCACTGTCCCGTCCTCTACTACATGGTGACGGACGACACTAGTGATGTTGGGGTGCTGTAGTGTGGTCAGAAGCTGAATCTCCCTATAAGTGGTACAGTGCAGGCCCGCGTTCTTCCCCTTTGCGGAGTGCAGAAAGCGGCGCATACGCTTCATGGTGAGGTATGTCTTCGCCACCGTATCGTAGACGATGAAAACTTCGCCAAAAGTACCCTCTCCGATTTTCAACGTTTTCTTGTACCTTCCGTTGAGATAGTCAAACGTTGGAAATATTTCATTTTTCTCTTCTTCACTGTCCCTTTCCCGCTTCAGTGTTTCGCGATATTCTTTGGTATATTTGGAGTACGCGGAGAGAATTTTACTTTCGTATTGCTGGTCCCTCGAGGGAAGCTCCACCGATCGGGAGAGCGCCTCCTCGGAGGCGACTGCCTCTCCTACAATAGCAAATTGATCCCCTCTTTTCATGTCTTGTTGCTATTTTTCTACGTCTGCTGTGTGCCGCCGACGAGGACAACAAAGTAATAATAAACAGATATGGTGGGAGAGAGAGTGCATTTTTTTTGGTAGTTTCAATCATAGCGTGAACAGAAGTAAAAGTGGCTGATTCAACCACGTCAGGGCGACAATGCGCAACAGAAAGAAGAAGAAGAGTAAATAATACTAGTAGAATTTAAAAGGCTTAAATGTTTTGAATGAAAAAAAAATTATTTATTTAAATGTTTATTCCTTCTTCTCTTCCTCAGGGGCCTTGGGGAACTTCAGCATTTCGGTACCCATCATAAACGGGCGCAGGGCTTCAGGGATGACGACGCCCTCCTCCGTCTGATAGTTCTCGCAGATAGCACACATGGTGCGCGTCACGGCGCACAGGGTGCCGTTCAACATGTGGCAGTACTCCTTCGTTTCGTTGGCAGAGGTACCCTTCAGGTTGGGGCCATAGCGGCAGTTGACGCCGCGGGACTGGTAGTCGGTGCAGTTGGAGCACGAGACCAGCTCACGGAACGCCCCGGACCCGGGGAACCAGCCTTCTAAATCGTACTTCTTCGCAGCGGCGTTGTTGAGGGCGCCGGAGCAGATGTTGATCACGCGATAGGGCAGTCCCAGGCTCTCGTTGAACTCCTTCGACGTCTTGATGAGCTCTTCCAGCATCTTCCAGGACTCATCCTCGCGGGGGGAGCACACTACAAACTGCTCAATCTTGTCGAACTGGTGAACGCGGAAGATACCAGCCGTGTCGCGGCCGTGAGCGCCCGCCTCCTTTCGGAAGCAAGTCGACATACCAGCGTACTTGATGGGCTCCTTGAGTTCCGTGAACCATTTCCCGCGGTGATAGGCGGCAATCGGCATCTCGCTGGTGGCGATGAGGTACTTGTCGTCGCCATCGCCGGTCACCTTGTACAGACTCTCGTCGAACTCCGACAGCTGGGCCACCTCTCCCATCACGTCCTTGTTAAGGAAGAAGGGAGGGTAGAGGGGCTCGTAGCCGCGCTGGACGAGGAAATTGAGCGCGTAGGAGATCAGGGCGACCTGAAGCTGAACGAGACCGCCCCGGAGGACGAAGGCACGGCCACCGGACATGGCGGACACAGACTTGCCGCAGTCCATCA
Organism: Angomonas desouzai; assembly: GCA_000482185.1. Lineage (NCBI taxonomy): Eukaryota > Euglenozoa > Kinetoplastea > Trypanosomatida > Trypanosomatidae > Angomonas > Angomonas desouzai. The sequence goes on along the minus strand of AUXL01000432.1, from coordinate 4,900 downwards.
GACCAAGGCGCTCCATCACATCAACGTGCGTGAGCTTCATGCGGCGGGTGACGTCACCGTACGTGGCGACGACGGTGTTGTGCACGTCCTCGTCCTGACCGACGGGCACACTTTCGTGAATGATGTTACCAAAGTTGGAAAGAAGCTTATCACGGGAGGTAAGAAGTTCCTCGGCCCTCGTTTTGAGGTCAGCGTCCTGCTTCGCAAGAAGCTTGGAGAACTCCTTCAGTTGGAGAACGCAAAGGCCGGAGAGGTTGTCCGCCACGAGCGTTCCCTCCTGGGCGGCAGAGAGAAGGGTCTCGGGCACCTCGGAAATATCGCCATCGGCTTCCTTTGCTTTCTTTTTAGCACCGACCGTCTTACTGCAGTTGTTGATCATCTTTTTGCACATTTCACTGATGAAGAGAGCACGTCTCCACTCGCTATCGATTTTGACGATTTCGTCCACCACTTCTGGCGCAGCGAAGCGGCGGCGCTGAGACTCGCGGAGAATGCCTTGAGTTTCAGGCTCGCGGAACAGCTGAATGTCAAGCCCCATTTATTATCTTTGGTTGTAGTTTAATCTTTTTTTTTTTAATAATTTAAAAAAGGAACAAACAAAAAACAAGGGAGAGACAGATTACAATAGGAAAGAGAGCAGATACCGAAAACGAAAAGAGAAGGAAAGGAATAACCCAAAATATTCGAGTGTAGATGCATTGTTGGAGGAGCCTCGGATTGAGGCTACAGACCTTTTTGTATTCTTTTTTACATATGTACATTAAATTCATGTTGTTTTACAAGACGTTCACCGACAGTACTTTCGTCTGGATAAAATTCGCCACATTTTCCTGAATATCACCAGGGACGGTCGTCATACATATTTCATAGGATAGCTTGACCAGTGCCTCGATGAAGTCCACCACCGACAGCATTAGCGTGGCACAGATGGAGGAGACTAAGTTGGCCTCCTGAGGGCCACAGGAGGTGCGGTATAGCTGATAGTTCAGCATGGTGTGGGGCTGATTGATGCCGGGGGGCACGTTCACCTCATCGCTGTAAAGGTTGTAGGGGAAAAGATAACGAATCGCGGAGGAAAGGTCCATGTGGTTTTCGTCTAGCACACCTTGCACCAAGTGAAGGAAGGACCGGACGGGCAGGAGACGCTCCCCGTTGTTGAGCTCCAGATCCACCAGAGCCTCAAACATGGCGATCATATCTCCCGCGATGGGTCGCAGAGAGGGAAGATAGCTGCGGGTGAGGGGGCACAGGGGGTGGTCCGAGAAACTAAAATTGGCCTCCATCATTGCATTAAACTTGTCGCCCAGCGTGACGAAGGAGGAACCCACCGACACGTGGGGCGAAAGACGGACCAGACACTCGGTGAAGGTTCTGTAGTTTATGGTGCCTCGGAGGGAATAGATTTCCTTCCTGCGCAGTGCCGCCGCATCGCTCCCCCCCTTCTTCTTGTTCTGTCGATCAAAGACGTCCATGGTGTGGAGGAGGCAGCGGAGAACGGTGCTGATGGTGACGGGACCATTGATAATATGATTGTCACTTAGAAGGCGAAGTAGCTGAGGGATGGTTATCTGTCCCGGAAGTCGATATTTCCACCAATTTTCTTCCGTGGTAATAAGTGCGATGTTTTCTTGTCGTGAACAATACTCATTGTAGAGCGTTTTCAGAACGGTGTTGTACCGCAGCAGCAGAGAGTTCAGTGTGGCGTGGAGCTGCTCGAAACTACCGTCCGCCAAGCCGCACAGATCAGAGATGAATATTTCAGGCACAAGGGTCATGTTCTGCGGATCAGAGTGCTGTGGGCCGTCCCCGCTGACTAATTCGTCGTTTTCATAGTGACCGCGGGTAAGGGTACCGATGGAGGTGGAGAAGTTTCCCGCACCGTTTTTCTTTCCACCTTTCCACTCTCCCTCGTACGTGCTGCCGTCGGCGTAGTAGAACGTCCCCTCCCCCTCTCGCAGCCCTCCAATGACGCCGCCCACGTATACATTAATCACCGCTTCTGTGGGGGGCGCGTACCCCGCCGGACTACCGCTTTCCTCCTCCTCTCCCTCCCCCTGGTCAGAGCTGACACGACGAACGTACGTGGATCGGCCCTGACCGTGCGGCACACCATCCTTCCATTCCCCCTCATACAGCTCGACGTAGTGCGCGGTTTGGCATTTCCATCCCATCGCTCCAAATCCGTTTATTCTACCATTTTCCCAATTGCCGTCGTAGCAGTCTCCGTTTTGAAATCGTAGTGTCCCTTTGCCGTGTCTCTGATCGTCCTTCCACTCTCCGTCGTAGGTGGAGCGGTCCCGATAGACTTGAGTCCCTTGTCCACACCGCTTTCCGTGGCTCCACTCCCCCTGATACGTGCTGCGTCCATCCCCTGTAGTCAGAGTGCCGCTTCCGTGACGGATACTATTCAAAAGTTCACCTTCATAGGTGTCCCCATTGTCCCAGCGTATTAGCCCTTTGCCATTCGCCAGACCGTTCGAAAAGTTGCCGCTGATCACACAACCACCTCTCCATGTCATCGTTCCGTCGCCCTCTAGCACGCCGTCTGAGATGTGACCTTGATATTGAAAACCCATGCATGACGCCAAGGAGCCATCGCCATTAATATTGCCATCCTCGCTTCTATTCGCTTGACAGCAGTCTACCGTTTCTATGGCAGTTTTTTGAACATCCTTTGGCGCCACATCCTGTAGTGCGGTGAAAATGGAATGAACTTCTTCTTTCATTTTCTATTCAAGAAGAAACTAAAATACTAGAACAAGAAAAAAAAAAAAAGAAGAGGAAAGAGCAGTATATAACATATAATATAATTGTAAAAAAAAAAAGTATTAAAAACCAATAATAATAATAATAATAATAATAAATAAACGTTTATGTTTTTGTCTCTTAGACAATTTTTTTTTAAATTTAATATTTAATCGGTTATGACTTGGAGTATCTCTTGATGAATTGCTGAATAAACAACGCGTCCTTTTCCGTTTCACTCTCGGCGATGCTCTTCTTTGATCTCTTTCTCATTTGACTCATTCTCCGTCTTACAATTTTGCTTTGTTGGCGATTCAGCATCAAGTTAAGTTTGAGCGATTTCGTCCCCAGCAAATCCCGCTGATTCGTTCCCTCCAACGTCTGCACCGCGTGAAGCGCCATCGCTTTATTTTTAAACGTCAGTACAGCGTACTGAGACTTGTTCAGTGCGTTACCCTTTTGGGTCTGTCGTAGCTCTACCTTCGGTTCGTAATCTTCGAAAACGGTGCGCACCGCATTTTTCTCCGTTCCTGGTTCGACAAAGCAGTGCAGGCGGTAAAAAGTCTGTTTCTTTTTCCCCTTTTTCTTTCCTTCCTTCTTTTCCTTTTTCTTTTCCTTCTCAGTGTCGCTGACTTCACTGCCAAAGTCGGACATTACATCGGGGTCGATGGGGGTGTTGTCCTCCAGATCAAAAGATACCCCTACTTTTTTCTGCGCTCCTTTCCGCTTGGGGAACCGCGCGTTCCCGTCCGTTTCACTGCCCCAAATGGCAGCTAATTCTAGTTGCTTCTCCTTCTCCAAGTCTCTTTTCATTGGGTCACTTGATTAAAAAAAAAAAAAGAAAAGGCAAATGTAGATATTAGTTTCTTCAACGGCCGGACGGCTGTCCTTTGAACATTATAAACATCAAATAAAATTGTAGTGACAGTAATACAAATAACAGTAAAGAGATGCAATACAGTATGAAAATAACAATGACGATAATAGTGTATATAATATTATCATTTAGTGGAAGTTGGGGCACTGCGGATTAGATTTCTTCACAGTTTCCTTTTCTGTATTATTTAATTCAAGCACAGTAGCGATAGCGGGTATCATCTTTGGTCTTAGTGCCTCGGGAGCACTCAGAAACTGTAATATCACATTCTTGATATATTCCGTCCCAATAAGAATTCTTTCGTTTGACTTCAGGCCCTCAATTTCTTTTGTATATTCCACAATAATTCGATTGTTATGCTCGCACTCCTTTTGAAGGTGCTGATTTTCCTTTTCTAGATTGGCAATATTAGATTTTAGGGTTTTTATTTCAGAGTCCCGTTGGCTCTGAATCGCCGCCAAGGACAGCATATCCTTGTCCGCGACACCACCGGCAGCGGCGCGAAGGGCCGTCTCCGTCTGCGATGGAGGTTTCTTCTCCACAGCGCTTCGGTCAGCGGTGGACTTTTCCCTTTGAAACGCTTCTCGTTGACTTTTAATCTCTTTCCGCAGCAAGTCACACTGTTCCTCCAGCATTTTATTCTCCCGCTCCAGTCCACTCACCTTCTCGCTGTCTCCACCGCTCTTTTGAAGCTCTCCGATTTGCGTTTCCCAAGAAGAAATTTGTTCCTTTGCCTTTTCCAACTCACCCACAGTATCGCCGTGGACCACAGCCACTTCTCTTATTACTTCCCCAAGCGTCCGTTCGGACCCTTCTTGCAACTGAAAGGCCTTTTCTAATTCTCTAATTTCACTTTTTATGAAGCTTTCTAGGTCAACACTTCTCACTGAGCCAGACTCATCCCGCTCCTTGAAACCCATACTATCCGCTAGACCGCAAAGAGCATCATCCGCCGTACGCGTGGCCTCAAGATAGTTCTCTACATCCTTTTCTAATTTGGCAATTGTCTCCATATCTGACACCTTGGCTGCCTTTGCCTTTTCCTTCCACACTGCTACAGAGTTGTTTAATTCATCCAGCTGCTGACGGAGGGCTTCGGACTCCTGGGTGGCGGCGCTCAGTTGCTGCTGCACGGCGTCGTTTCCGCTCTCCAGCTGCTCGCGGAGCTGACGAAGGGCCTCGTTGGCGTCGTCGCGGGCCTGGTTGGCCTCATCCAGTTGCTGACGGAGGGCTTCGGACTCCTGGGTGGCGGCGCTCAGTTGCTGCTGCACGGCGTCG
>AUXL01000431.1:0-10470 GCA_000482185.1 Angomonas desouzai | reverse complement strand
ATTTAATACCAATAACAATAATAATAAAAAATTAAAAAGACTTAAATATATATATCGTTGTTCATTCCTGTATACACCAACACCGTTCAAAACCAAAACAAAAATACTAATTTTTTTTTTAGAATCCCTATAAAATCTTTTACCTTCTCTTGTTAGTATTAATATTGTTATAAATACCTTTCTCATAACATTACCTTCTCCTTTTATCTCTTTTTACTTTTCTGTCGTTTTTCAAAGAATCGCTTTCCTTTTACTATTATTAACAGACTTTTTCACTTTTTTGTATTATTGTTTTTTCACTAAGTTTAAGGTTCTCAAATAAAGAGAATCACAAGACAATATTATCAACAATAATAAAAACACACTTCCATATCATAGATACATAAATTACGAATCATAGAGATTTTTTTATTCTATACCATACAGCCAATCAAACAGAGCAACAATAACAATAATAATATAATACTCACTATTGTTTTATGTCCTCTTCCTACACCGACACGCTCTCTGTGCCGGTTGACACGGCGACGGCGACGACGGAGGGGAGCACGGCCAGTGTACGCAGTTATAAGGGAAAGGAAAGCAGTGAGAGAGAGGGGCCTCGTGAGATCTCATTACCCACCACCGCCTCCACACGTCCCACCTCCTCTCGTTCTCCCTCTCACAGCGAGAACGTCCCTGCAAATCCTAATACTACTACTAACAGTAATCGTAATAATACGAATACCAATAAGGACCCCATCAGAGAAGGAAAGAATAGTCACTTCCTCACCACACTGTGGTCAGACCCCCCTGCTCCCCTTTCCGCTTCTTCCGCCTCCAAAGTTCCTTTACAGGGGAGGGAGAACTTTGCCTTCTTCACTTCTCTTCTTGATGGGCCGTCGGCGGAGAGGAAGAGCGATGCCGCCCGTCGCTCCGAGCTGTATCTAACTACCGTGCCGCTGTTTGGCCTCCCTACCAAACCACCCACCCTCACTGCCACCCCTTCTCTCCCTACAGAAAACCACTTCAAGCGCCATCACCCCCAGTTCGACGATAGCGCCTCCTCCTCCTTGATTGTGCCTTCCGAGAAGAAGAGAGCGCCGTCAAAGAAGGAGAGGGAGAACCCACCGGTCTCGGTGCTGGCGCCTCACTTGTCGTTCCTGCAGCGTCCCCCACGGCGTGGGAGCCCTTCCCTTTCTTCTGCTTCCTCTGAACACATTTTTGGAGAGATCAACCGACCCCCCACCGCCAAGGAGGACCGTCTGCGTCTGAAGCTACACAAGATCCGCAAGGCCAAGCAGCCCGCCGTGCACCACGCGACGCAGGAGTGGCTCGACCTCACCGTCGCCCCCCACACCACCTCCTCCTCCACCCCTTCCAGTGAGGAGAGCGTCCCTCGAGAACGGGGGAGGTGGCTGTCCTCCTCGATGGGCTCCACCTCCTGCGGCTGCGACTCGGACTGCTCCTGCCGCCAATCGGACTCGGAGACGGAAGACAGAGTGCTGCCGCTGCGGTGCCCTCCCCCCGCCCCTTCCGGTGTTCTTACCGATCCCTTTCTCTCCCCCCATGCCCTCCTCTCCTGCCCCCCACTGCTCACCTCGCCTCTTCTCCCTTCCTCCTCCAAGGCGGGGCGAAGCATCTCTACCCAGACGATAGAGGAGGCCGCGGCGACGGCGACGGTGAAAACAGCAGCGACCTCCACGCAGACCGACGCCGTTCCCCACCCTACAGTGATGGAGGTCCCCCCCGAAGAGGAAGAAAAAAAGAAAAGGAAGAGACCACCCAGGAAGAAAAGGTGGAGACAGTGGAACCGGTAGTGGAGGAAATGCACCCCCTTCCTCTTTCCCCCTGCGCGCACCCCTCCCGCCTCACACTCCTTCAGGAGGTGTTATTAAGTCATGTCCAGCGACAGGAGGACCGACTGTACGCACTGGTGTCCTCGGCTGTTGAAAAAGGGGCGCCACCGGCGACGGCGGTACACCCCCCAGAGACCCTACAGGAAGAGGAAGAGAAGGCCGAAGTGCCCCCCACAGTGGTGGAGGCATCCACACAGACGGAAGGAGAGGAGGAGAGGGAGTTAGAGCGACGACTAGAACAGGTCGCGCAGTGCTCCAAGGCGACCGACACTGAGGGCGCCGAGGAGAGGGAGGAGAAGGGGTGGCGGGGGTGGGCGGCGGCGCTGGTGTCGTGGGAGCGGACCGCAAGAGAAGGTCTGGTGACAGCGGAGGGGGAGGCGAGAGAGGCATGGCGACGGTGCCACCACCAAACCACCGCGTTGCTCCAACAGGTCACTACCCGCTGTGAGGCCCAACGGACCGCCGAGACGACCGCGCATGCACAGCGTTACAGCGCCGCCCTCGCGCAGATTTACTTTCACGAGTCCAAGATGAAGTACTTTCTGGAAAAGGAAAAGTACCAGCGGGAAAAGATCAAGAAAGAGTACCACACATCCATTGTCGAGCTGCGGGAGGGGATGTGGGAAGGAGAGCGACGACTGTGGAGGGAGGCGGAGGGGCGACGGGGGGAGGATCTGCAGAGCCGAGAGACCGCACTGCAGTCCGCCTGTGAAGAAATCCAAAACCTCCGTCAGCAACTCCGATTAGCGCTGCTAGCGCCTTCCGCGACGGTCACCAGTACCAGGTCGACAATAGCGCCATCGGAGAGAGTGGAAAGGAAGGCGGAGGAGGAGATACCCGTACACCGACGGTTCGCGAGGGCACATCAGGAGGCGGTGAAGGTCACGATGGCACAGCGGCAAAAGGTGTGGGTGGGGGGAACGTAACTTTGTGTGTCTCTTTCTATGCTACTTTATGGATTAGAAAATATTGAGTCATTTTGTTTTTTGTTTTACTATATATAAATACTTGAAAAAAGCATGAAAAATATATATCTTCGTAGGGACTGGCCAACAGAGGGAGTATGCGCCTCGACTTAAAATATTCTATGTTATCTCCACCCACTGTTTTCCGAATAGTTTAATTTTTATTTTCTGGTAAAAATGGCGGAAGAGGACGTTGACACGGGTGTCGTCATCGAGTCCCTGCGGCTTTCCCTTGAGGAGTCGAAGACGGAAAGGGAGATTTTGCAGTTGCGATTCGATACACTGGAATACGCTCATGTATCGCTGGAGTCTGAAGTGACTAATCTTCGTGCCGAAAATGTCAACCTTCAGTCTAGTCTAGCTGAAATGGCGAGTCGGGACCACAATAATACGCTCCCCCCTCCGGCCTACGGTGCGGCAGAGGAAAACAAAGAACTCCAACAGCAATTGGAGGAGGAGAAACGAAAATGTCGGGAAACAGAAGAGACACTAAAATACTGCCAAAAAAAGCACGAAGAAAAGATACAGAATATCGAGGAAGACTACAGGGCGAAGATAACGGCGGCGGAGAGGGCCAAAGGGAACATGGAAGAGGATTTGAAAACGACCAAAAACGAGTTGAAAGAGGCGAAGGAAAAAATTCGTAAACACGACTCACTTCTTTCCCAACTGAACATGACGAAACAAAATTTAGAAGCTGAACTTGGGGAATCGAAGAAGGAAGCGGAGCGAGTGAGGGAGGAAAACGAAAATTTAAAGAAAAGGATTGCGGATCTGGTGAGGGATGTGAAGAAGTACGCCCCTACCCCACGCCCCACCGCCCCCCCTGCCGAAAGCGACGAGGAGGAGGAGAGTGAGGGGAGCGAGGGGGTGACGGGGATCTATGCCAAACTGACAGAATATGAGGACTACTGTAAAACACTCCAAAAAAAGCTCTTAGCGACACTGAGTGAGAAGCATCAACTAAGAGAGGAGAACGAGCGGTTGCGGGAGGCATCGTCCACCGACCGTGGCTCCCGTACCTGCCCCCCCTCGTGCGCCTCTTCCGTTGCCTCTAGCGTCGAGTCCAGCGGCTTTGTCCCGGCGGAGACGACACAGGAGGAGGAAACCCCCGAGACAGCCGAGTTCTATAGGGGAAGAAATATGGAGCTGGCGGAAACACTGAAAGAAAAAAACAAAATCATCAAGGAAAAGGAGAAGATGATTAAGAAACAAGGTGAAACCATTAAAAAACTGCGTCGGGGTGAACCGTCTCCTTAGCGACAATACGCCTTTCCCTCGCTAAATAAATAAATACCCACTTTCTCTTTTTTTCTTTTTTTTTTTTCATTTTACTATATTTGCCTTGCTGCAGATTCCTCTCTTTACGATGCAAAGAATGAATCGATAAGCAATAGTACAAGTGATAGTAATAGCAAGGAGTTCTAAAGAGAATGCGTATTTTTTCTTCTTCTTTTGAATTTATATAACACACAACGAAAGGGAACTCTGTTGTAGTACGGTATACCTTTTTCCGTTCTCTCTCTCTTCTCTTCATTGAAATTGAGCGACTATAGCGTTTATTTGAACTCTATATATATTTATATGATATTATTTTTGTATCCTTTTTGTTTTTCGTCTGCCTTTTGGTGTCATTTTTCTAAACAAATAAATAAATAAAAATAAAAATGAAGAGTAGAAAATAAACTTGTAAAAATACTTGCTTCCCTCTTTCCCTTCCTTCCCTTTTCTTTTAAAGCAGATTTTTCGTCTTCGAGACCGCACACTTCTGCAATTGTAGTAGTTGTAGCAGCAGTACGGCCCCTCTTCCTCTCCTTTTCCCCTTCTCTATACTATTTACTTTTTTTTTTTTTCCTTTGTGTCTTTCATCCCTTTTGTTTCCTATAATAATAAATAAATAAATAAATCACCACCGTCATGACCCTGAAGTCTCCCTCCCCGGAGAAGTTGACGTCAGAGCTGGACTGGGACTCGCAGTCGAAGGAGTACGCGACCGCCGCTCTACAGCAACGCACCCCAAGGCAGCTGAGCCCGTCTGACACACTGGAGGCGGCCAACGAGACCAATGAGAGAGCGAAGGATGCCTTTCTGGAAGCGGAGAAGGAGCATCTGGAGCGCAACAAGCAGGAGAAGGAAGACGTGGACGCTGAAGATTCTGCCACTGCCAGTCAGCTGGCGTTGAATTCTGAACCCTCGAAGAAGGGGAATACGAAGAAAGGAAAGTGATCCTACTAAAGACGGAATAAAATAAAAGTAAAAATAAAAAATAAATATAAATCCTGTTTGTACGGCAGAGGAAAAGGGGTTTGATCCAACTTGTCTGTGACAATAACAACAAAAACAACAACAAAAAAATCTATAACAATGTGGAGATAAAATGGTGCCCTTTCTCCAGGAAAAGGTAAATGGTGTTGGTGTACATTACTTTTTTTTGTCTCCTTGTGTACTCAAGAACCAAATACCACACTCAAATGACTCTTTTTGTGCGATTTTATTATTACTATTAAGTTTGCCCTTTCTACTTTTATTTTTTAAAAATTTCCCCTTCTCTCTCCCTCTCCCTAAAGGACGATGAAAGAAGGTCACTCCACTCCGCTGCTGTCGATCCATCAGGTACCGTCCTTCCTTCAATTCAACCGCTACATCAAGCACGGCTACCGTCCCCCTCAGACCCCCCGAGAGGCCGTCTTCTCCATCGTGGGATACCTTCACAATGAAAGCCTCAATATTTGGCTTCACTTAGCCTCTGCCGTGTTGTTTCTGTACTGGTGGGGCCGCCCGCCGGTGCCCTACCTGCTCACTGCAGAGACCGACGAGGACCGTCGCCCCTCTGTGCATCCCTCTCCCCCTTCGAGGTACGCGGTGGAGGGGAGTCACGCCGCGCAGGCCGCCTCCCTCCTCTCCTTCCTCTGCGGCCTTCTGTTCCTCACCTTTCTGCTCTCTGTCGTCTACCACACCTTCATGTCGGCCTGCCGCACGGAGGGGCAGTATCGCCGACTGCTGCAGTGCGATGTCGCGGGGGTGCTGTGCTCGATTGTGGGGAGCGTGACAGCGTACTTTTATCGAGGGAATAAGTGCCTTCAGTCGGGGTCGGGCGCCCTCTCTGGTGGGGCCCCTTTCGCCCTATGGACTGACCCCGAGTACCGCTATAGCGCTCTCCTCGCCGTCGTCCTTCTCTCCACGGCGGCCGTGGTCTACGTCCTCTTCCTCGCCCCCCATCTCGCTCTCCTCCGACGGTGGGGGGCGGTGGTGGTGGGCATCTGGCTGAGGGACGGGGCGGTGGTGGCGTTGGGGACCGTGCTGGAGTGGCTTTTGGCGCGAGAGGAGCGGCCTGTACCGCCCACCCCCACCGGCCGACGGCCCTCTAGGACGGTAGAAACACCTCCTCGCCGCCGCGGCTTCCGCCCTCCTCCCCCGCAGAGTTACAACATCCTTCTTCTTCAGTACTTTACCTCGAAGAAACGGTGGGAGGACTACTGGCGCTCCCATAAGGAGAGTGAAAAGGAAAAGGAAAAGGAAGGAAGTGGTAGCACCATCTCTCCTCAGCGGCGGGCGGCCGTCCTCGCAGTCTTTGTGCTCACCCACTTCCTGTGTTACCTCGGCATCGTCTACCCCAAACTGCACACCTACGGCTACTCCCACAGCGTTTACTACCACGGCATGAGTTATGTCTATCTCATCGCCGGGGGTGTTATCAACGCCCTGCGGCTGCCGGAGGCGTGGATCCACGCGTGTTGGCGACGGCGGCGGCGGGAGCGGCGACAGTGGGCCGTAGAGGACGGCACTGCCCAGTCCCAGTGGCAGGCCTACCGCGAGACCCACAGCCCCCCGCCGCCGGTGGTGCCGCTCTCCAAACAGTCGTGGCGGTATTGGGGGACCGCCCTCTCCCGTGCCTCCCCGTGCACCTGCCTCACCCACCTCGCCCTCTCCCCTACGGAACTGACGTACTGGGGGCACAGTCACACGATCTGGCACCTCTGCTCCACTCTCTGCGCACTGAGCACGGTGCTGGCGGTGTACTATGACTGCGTCGAGTGGGAGCTGATGGTGTGTGGGTGACTTTTAGGATATAGATGCAATTCTATAGAAGTTTTTTTCTTGTAAAGAAACAACAAACAAACAAACAAACAAACAGCACTGTTAACAGAAAAAACGAAAAAAAAAAACAAAAACTAATTGATATTTTTTTGAAGTGAAACGTGTATTTTCGCAAATCATTGTGATGCAAATGAGTACAAGATTGAACACTCTCTTTACCTTTTCTTTCTTTCCCCCTTTCGTTCAAGCAATTTTTAGATCCACATATATTGTAATATTTAGATTTTTTCCTTTTTTTTGTAACATAAATAAACGAAAAAGTAGAAACTAGACTATCAGAACCCTTTTTGTTTTTGTTTTTGTTTTATTTTTAGAAAATAAAAATAGATGTCTCTTGTGGAAAATGAGCTGTACCACACAAAGAAAAACTTTCTAGGCTCTTTAGACCCTTCCTTTGACAGGGAGTCCCATGATAAGGGGAAGACACCTGTGACGCCGGTTTCTACCGGAGAGGAGGCAAGCGGTTCCAACCAGACCCTGCCGTTCACCGCGGCACATCTGCCGCCCAAGACCCTTCCCTCGTCTCTACCCCAGCTACCTTTTAATAATAATAATAATAATAATAATAATAATAATAATAATACTTTGTTAGATAATGTGAGTTCCATCCTACCACACGACAGTCCAGGGGAGAGTACAAAAGAGGACCCCATCGCCTCCACTCTGCTTCCTCTCTCTCCCCCCACCGCCCCTCCACTCTCTCCCCATGCGGTCCCACCAAATGTGCCCCAGAATAATAAAACAAAAAACAACAACAACAATAATAATAATAACAACCATAGTGATAGTCTTCCACTGGTTTCAATGGCACCGTCTCTCGTCACTTATATTGATCACGTCAATCGAGCGATGCACACTCTAGAGAAATTTCGCCAGTCCTACCGGCCGCTAGGGAAGGAGAATGGAGAGGGCGAAGGAGGGGTGGTTTCCTCTCCTGGCGCTCCTTCCACTCTTCATAATAATAGTAATAGTAAAAGAGAGGAGGCGGTGAGGGAAAGGGCCCGACAGTCGCTCTATTATAATCACCTCGCCCGACAGTCTAAGGCGACCTCCCGCCTTGAGCTCACCCGTCTTCTTTATATTACCATGTTGAAAGAATCCCCCCTTCCCTCTCACCCCTCCCCCCCTCTCCCTCCCTCCTACCCCTCGCGGGGAGGGCAGTACGACGGGCCCTTCCCCCTTCCATAGAGAGGGAGAGGAAAGGGAGTATGAAGGGGAGGAGCATGGGTGGGAGGAGGTAGCGGTGGAAGAGGGGGACCTCGAGGAGGCCAAGAGGGCACTGACATTGCTGAAACAAGTGCGGCAACTGCGAGAGGAGACGGAAAGACTCACCCTGTACTTGTTGTACAGCTGCGGGGAGTCACACTGCTGGGAAAGGGATTCGACTAGTCACAATCCTCATAATAAAAAGAAGAACGAGGAGGAGGAAGAGTTGCCCTCATTGTTTCGTGACTTGTTCGTCACCACCCCTCCGCAGAGCAGCGGTGACCGTAGAGGCTCGAGGACTGCACCAGAGAACCCCCATCACAGTGAAAGGGCCTCACAAAAGGTAAAGAACGCGCTTCAGTTCTGGCCCCGTCAGCTCACCAAGGTGGACACCGTCCTCCGCCACTGGAGTGCCCCACCGAAAAGCGGCACCCCTCAGAGGGCCATAGAGTATCTTACCCTTCAGAAACGTTTCGCGGAGGTGTACCTCTCTCCCTCCCCCTCTTCCCTCCCCCCACCCCCACCGCTGTCTCTATTACTGCAGCAGTTTACCTTTCGACAGCAGTACGTGAACGCTCTTCGACTACGCCAACAGCAAAACCATCTTCAACCCTATCTGTCTTCTTCTTCTCCTGGTTATGGTGGGAATGAGGAAGCGGAGACCGCCCCCCTTCCCTTCTCTCTCTCCCCCGCCACCGCCGCTCGAGCGGCCGCGGAGGCTAACGCCTCTCTCCACCGCTTCGATCATCTACTGCACAGTTTGCAGCACCGTCTTCAATCCCTCTCCTCCCACCGCCGAAAGGAGCGACGGAGGATTGAGAATAACATCTGTACGGTCTATCAGTTGAACCGTATAGAAGATGCCAATGGGCCCCTTCACGATAATACTCATCCGCATAAAACAGGTCCCCCTCTTTCTCCTTTTCATCCCGCCCAGGACAGCCTCTACGACCAGTCCTTCCCCGAGAGACACAATCATACGGTGATCTACCCCGGTAGTCCTACACGGAACCCTCAGGCTAAGAAGAATGCAAGCAAAGGAAGGGATGAAGGGATGGAGGGATCCTCCGGGGAGGAGAGCACCACCCACAGTCGATCGATCGGTCATGATGTGTTTCTTTTTAGTCAAAATACAAAACCCTTTTTTGAATCCTCTCAGCGATCGAATCCGAATGGTAATCAGAGCAGCACGGTGGACAGTCGCCCTCTCTTGCCATCCCACCCTCATCATCATAACAATGATAATAGTAATAGGGGGGATAGTAATAGCGCTAGTTCGCAGACAGTGACGCCACTGGTGAAGCCGAGGAAGAGTTATGTGGCCTTTGATGATGGAGATAATAGTAATAATAATAACGGTAATAGTCGTCATAAAGAAGAAGAGGAGGAGGAGGAAGAGTGTCGTCCTCACGGAAACGATAATAATAATAACAGTAGTAATAATAACAGTAATAGTAGAGATTTTGTGACCCAAAAGGTACACAACTGGGATTGTGATTTGACGCACATGCTCACTGAGAAAAAACTTGATAATAATAATAATAATAATAATAATAATAATAATAACTCTCCCAAATCTTCTCTGGTAAAGGACACGGTGGAGGTACTAGAGCGTATAGAGGCGGTAGATCAAAGGATAAAAGAGGGTATCACACAACGAAAAGAAAAGAGAGAACGGGAAGGAAAAGAAAAGGCGGCGCTATCAACCCTCTCTCATAAAAATAGCCATAAAGATAATAAAGACTTGCTGTCCTACTCCTCTCTCTCCTCGGTCCCACAGTCCCAGCGACTGTCAAAGGGGAAACGCCAACCCCAAAATAGCGATTCTAATCATCATAGTAATTGTGATGATGAAAATGGAGAAGGAAAGGAAAAGGGGCAAGAAGTTCCAAAGGAGCGCCACCGACGTAGTCAACGCAGCAGTCGAAGGCGAAGTCAAACCAATAATAACAATAACAATGCTGAAGCGAATGACTTATCGGATTATTATTACTATTACTATTCCTCCGCGATTTCGGGGGATCGCGTCGAAAACCTTTCCACTCCCCATGACAGTAATCATAATGATAATAATAATCATGCAAATACTAATACTGTTTCTTCCCCGGAAGTCGCCGACATTGATCGTATTTTAGAGACGAGAAAAAAGAATAAAAAGGAAAAGAAGAATAAGAAAGAGAAGGACGGCGGTAAGAAAAAGAAGAATATACTCTCTTCTCTGTTTTCCTCCATGTTTAGCTGTGTGAGGAAGGGCTAAATAAGTAGAACATTTTTTTTTTATTTTTATTAATTTCTCTTCTGATTCGTTTGTATATTTTTACATAGATTTTTGTATATTATTATTATTAGAGATCATTAGATAC
>AUXL01000430.1:0-10491 GCA_000482185.1 Angomonas desouzai | reverse complement strand
CCGAGAAGCGCGCCGCCGACCGTGTAGCCGACGAAAACGCCGCTGCTGTCGCTGCCCTGGAAGACGAGGAGGCCAAGGACCGCCAGCGCATCGAGGACGAGGAGGCTGCCGAGCGCGCTGAACTGGAGAAGGCTGCTGCCGACTCCGCCGCTGACGCCGAAAAACGCGCTGCCGACCGCGAGAATATGCCGCTGCTGTCGCTGCCCTGGAAGACGAGGAGGCCAAGGACCGCCAGCGCATCGAGGACGAGGAGGCTGCCGATCGTTGTGGAGTTGAAAGTTCCGCTGTATTCGTCGCTGACAGTGAAGAAATTTCAATGTTGCTCGCAGAGGAAAGCGAGTGGAGGGCTATTTTGGCCTCTAAAGAGGAAGAGAGGCGTTGTAAGCTTTTTTCAAAAAGTAAAAAATTGGAGAAGACTTCACAAAAAGTGGAGGAGTCGTCCTCTGGTGGTGGTCCACGCGATGACTGTAGCTTAGAACTTGAGAGGTGGCTGGTCCGAAACCGTTGAATAGTGGCTGTAACATATAATCTACTTGGTTGTACACTATTTGTAAGTTTTTTCTTTTTTGCCCCCCTTCTTGTTTTTTTTTTCTTTTTGTCCTCTCTACATTTCTTTTTGTTTATCTCCCAATCGTTTTAAAGTGCAATTTTTTCATGAAGTATCGTTTTATAGTTTTTTTTTTGACTGGGCTGTTAGCAAGCTGTGCGTGTGCTAGACAGTGCACTTTGGATGACGTGGTCTTTAAACTATCGGAGTGCGACGCAGACGGCAGAGCGGTGCGGTACGGATTTTTGCCAAGGGAAGTGTCGTGTGACGCGGAGGGTTTGTCGATTCCAATCTCTACCGAGTACTCCTGTGCTGATGTGAAATGCAGAGACAACGACTTTTTAAATGTAAAAACTATGTTGTGCGAGACGTGCCCCAAGGGTTCGTATTCTGTGAAGAACACCCGATACACACTATTTTCGCCCCTTCCGCTTCCGATGAACACTTACTGCTTCAATGAACCGTGCTCCCCTTGGGTGACCACAGATGGCCTCACTGTAATTGACTCTGGCAATCAGTCTCTTGGCTCTCGAGGGAATACCTGGTGGGGTGCCGCCAGCGAGAGTGTACAGTCTGTGCTGAGCGTTTCCGTGACAATAACGAAAAAGTCTGGTGGATATTTTCTTTTTGATTATCGTGTAGAATCGGAGTGGAAGTTTGATGGACTTTTACTGGCGCTGAATGGTACTGCTGTTCAAAATCAGGATCCCGATGGCGGGTCTTACGGGTCCTTTTTTTCCTCCGGTATAAACGCGGAGTGGCGACGAGCCAATATTTCACTTCCTTACGGAAAGACTCTGGTTTTCTTTATCTACTACAAGGATTACAACCAACTAGGAGACGGAGGGGCGGACCGGGCGTATATTCGCAACGTTGAAATTATCGGTGACTCCTCATCAGTGCAAACGGAGTGTCCTCTCTGCCCCAAGGGCCATTACTCTCCCTCAGAAGGTGCCTCAGAGTGCTTACAGTGCCCCGAGAATACTTATGCTAGTGCCATGGGCAGCAGTGAGTGTACGCCGTGCAAAAGTGGAGAGTGGTCCGAAAAGGGTTCTAGTAAGTGCGTCACCTCAGGCAGTTGTACTATCAAGGACTACGTTGCTTATTATGGCAAATGTAGAGAGAATCTGACGCGTACACGACGGTGGGAGCTGCGAAACCCGAATTGCGAAGAAACTGACAGTTCCTTTAAGCGTATTGACGAAGTGGAGTGCGCGGATTGCCTACCTGGAATGTTCCGTGAAAAATCTGGAAGGTGCGACCGTTGTGATGACGGCATGTATCTGTCCAATTCTACGTGTTTCCCCTGTGCCCCAGGACACGCCGCCATTCCAAGTCTCTTCTTTGACGGTTTTGACGCCCTGGAGAATTTGGATCTCTTTCAAATGAACCAAACGGTATGTCGTGAAAGTCTAAACTCTTGCGAAGCACGTCCTAATGGGTTTGATCTTGTGGTCTATCCCTACGACGACAGTGATAATTCAATCACCTATATTCGAAACACGTATAATACGGCGGCGTTTCAAACCAAATCTTCTCTATCATTGCTGTTTCAGAGCAATGTAGACGGGTTTATTTCGTTGACTTACGAAATTCGTATGGAGAATGGGTCACAGAATGGGCTTGCCTCAGGAGAGATTCTTATTTATGCTATCATTGACGGTAAACGACAACTTCTCCCATCATCTGAGTCTGGGACATCGTTTTCCATCAAAATTGAATACACTGCGCTACGTGAAAACGCATGGCACAATTTTACTCTCTCTACCGTAGTCACTGAAAGTCAGGCAGAGACATCTATCGTGTTAAAGAAACTCCATGTGTTTGGGGACAAACGGGGCGGTGTCGCAGAGTGCACCGTGTGCCCACCCGGACACTCTTGCGATGGGCAGTCTTCTCGATTTTCTCCCTGCCCTTCGGGAACCCATCAAAACGCTTCTGGTAGCTCCAACTGTACACAGTGTGAGGCGAACGGCGTGAGTCTACTTGGCGCGACGGACTGCACGCATTGCTTTACCGAGGCGACGAGTCCGTCCTCCTGCGGCTGTCAATTGGAGTTGGACGGTGTGCTTTATAATTTTGACGGTGCAGACACGGTCGGGGTGGCGTTTGACCGCTCTGTACCGGCTTACCGCCATAACGTCTCCTACGAAGACTCGGACAACTTTTCTGATACGCGATATTTTTTCTCGCTCTGCAAAAAGGCTTTACCGTCCACAGAAGGTGCCAACAGCTGTCTCTCGGATGGCTCGATTGCCTGCTCCAGAACTACTGCCACTAATACCTCCTCATTCGGTCCTGCGTTTACGAATTATTCTCACGATAGTCCTGAAAACGTTCTTTCCATAAGTGTTGTGGACAATAATATAGAACTTCACCTACTTTGTGACCCTGATGACGTAGACCATAATGCAACGGTAGTGGATGTTTCTTCAGCGTTTCGTACCACGAAAGACTTTCTGTGGAAGACCAAGTATGGTTGTCCTGTCTGCACTGAAAAGAGTTTTAGCCGCGTCGAAGACACTAGTGCGTGTCCCATGGGAAAGAAGCGGGTGTTTTACGACTTTTCTCACCCCATTGCCCGTTACTGCGTCGGTGGGTATCATCCACCGGCCGATGAGTACGTTAATTGCAGCTCATCGGGCTTCTTTCTGAAATTACTGTTGTGTGTTTGCATATTTACCGTGTGCTTGGGTCTCTACATTGCTTGGCTTCGAAAAAAGAACCAAAGTTTGGAAGCGGAATACCGTCAGGTCACCCAGAATGTGAGCGAGCTACGGGACTTTACATTGAACGATGAGGTGGACGCTCACGTGGCTATAAACGAAAATCACACACCCGGTGAAAGCAGAGGATTTTTTGGAACTATGCTTGACAAGTTTGGGGCATGGTTTGGGGGTGGTAATGAAGCACCGGGTAACCCACGGTACGAGTACGTAAGAGAAGGTGTGGATTTCTTTGATACAGAACCGGCCACGACTGCACAAGGGCCGATAGCCGCTTCCGCAGCCCCCAGCACCGCAGAGGAAACCCCTAACCTCGTTCCCAATTCCGCTCTCCGCCGTTCGGGGGGAGAAAAGTGTCGCAGACCCGTCGTGTCATGTTCAGTCTGGACGATGACGACGAATTTGATCTGCCGAGAGAGGATAGAAATGATGTATCTTAAGTAAAAATAAAAAAAGGCTATATCTCTATTTTCTCTGTTTTTTCGCTAGAATTCAGAAATGCTAAATAAATTAATACCGCAATCTTAATTTTATTCTCATTTATCCTATTATGATCTGTTTAGGATGTTTAGATATATTTTTTGTTTCCCCCTTTCCTTTGCAAATATAAACAATCTCTTTCTCTCTTACCCTTCTTTTAATTTCCAAGTAAACTCCCCACTATTATCTGTTGTTTAAATTAATTTCTGATGTCTTCCTCGAATCAATACCAGACAGTAGCTGCTCAAGTATCTAGTTTACCTCCTCTGTCGGAGATATTAAAGGCATCCCCTATTATCAAAAATGACAAAGTGCCGCCGTCCTCTGTAGACCACAAAGATGAATGGAAAATTTTAGAGGAAAGTACAAAAATTGATGTCGTGTATCGCTCCCCTGAGGTAGTTAGTTTGACATTGTCTATACTTCGACGTGTATCCGCTTTCAGCAAATTGAGTGAAGACGATCTTTTGTGTATCACTGGAAAGATGGAGATCCACCACGGAAAGACATCTGAGATTTTAGTGGAAAAGCGAATCGCGCGGGAGGACGCCGAAGATCCCTCCAATCAGTTTTCAACTGGTACAATTCCGTTCCATGAAATGTACAGCGCCTCATCCCAGACGCCAGTTTCTGGGAAGGAGAACCCTCCCGCCGACTCTGCCGGTCCGTCATACCAGGTAGTTATCATTTTGAAAGGTAAATTACTTCTAGAGTTGCCCTCTGTAAACGGTAAAACACATTTTCCGGTGCTTCCCTATGACGTCCTAGGACTGCCTAACCAGTGGAGCGCGCTGCCGGAGCTGTCACGGTACATTGGAACGGAACAGTTCCTCTACGCCAAACTAGTCATCTCCCCCGCCTCCCGCCTCGATAAGGTGATGGCCAAGTGTGAGCGCCTCGAGATTGAAAACAAGGTTCAGTTTTTAAGAAACGCGCTGAGCGTGAAGATTTTCGAGGGAGAATCGGAGGATACGCTGCGCTCCATTTCAGCCGTCTTGCTGGAGTTACACCTTAACAGTAACCAGATGCTGTTGGAGGAGGGTGCGGAAGCGGACGCCATGTTTTTTATTGTCGACGGGGCGTTGGAGGTGACGAGAGTGATCGACAGGACAGACCAAACCAAAAAGTCTTCCCAAACGGGAGGGGAACAGATGGACATTGCGTCACTGTCCGCGGGGGATATCTGCGGGGAGCTTGCCCTGTTCCCCCACAATCCCGACGTCCGTCCGGGGGATGGCGTACAGTGGTCGACAGAGTACTGGCGATCCAAGTTGTTATCGTCGTTTGAATCGGGGAACGACCCCCTTGATGAGTCCCAAAAGCAATTTGTGGATATGCTGTCAAAAGGAGCTGGGGAGAAGAGTGGGTCACCGCAAGAGCCGAAGTATAGGGGAGGGAATCCCGCAAGTGATCTACGCAGTGTTTGGCAAAAAGGTACCCTTGTTCGAAAGGCTTCCATTTACGCCAAGTCCGCTTGCCTAGTGTACCGACTGGACTACACTGAGTGTCGAAAGCACTTTACAGGTCATTCTTTAACTCGCCTACAGGAGTTCACTAAAGGGTATCCCTCTTATGCGGACCTTTATCGGGAGTATGAAAAAAAATATCTCTGGGAAAAGTTCAAAAAGGGTGTAGTCGACGATGTATTGAGTGGAACCAAGGGACCCTGATGTAATCTACTATGCGGAAAATAAATCTGCTTCGACTACTACAATTATTGCGATTTTATTACTATTGTTTATTTGTTAAGCGTACTTTTTAATGATTTTTGTGGAACTGCTGTGTCAATTAACTGAAATACCCCCTTTCTCCCTCTTTTTTCTATGTTAGTCATTCGTTAAAAAATGACATTGGTGAATGAAAGCACTCTGCGGGAGTTTTATGAGCACGTGTATCCAATAGACTTGATTGTTAAATGGCTCTGCTATGACGTGGGTGCCGAGGAACAAGGGGGGAAGCTGCAAAAATCACTGGAGAGTTACCTTTCCCGTCGTGAATTTTGTTTTACGATGATTGGAGATGTGTTTACTCGATTTCGCAGTTACGGCAGCGCGGCGGAGTTAAAGGCGGATTTGGTGAGATCCTTTCCGGAAAAAATAGATGTCGGTGCGGTATATAATATCCGACCCAATCAAAAGCAAAACGTGGTTGATTTCCAGGCCTTGGAAAGAGAACTTGTTTTCGATATTGACATGTCTGACTATGACAATGTCCGCTCTTGCTGCAAAGGAAAGCAGATTTGTAAATTTTGTTGGACGTGGATGTCATGCGCGGCGAGCGTTTTGCGTAGTGTGCTCGAGGACGATTTCGGTTTCAAATATCTCCTTCCCGTCTACTCTGGTAGACGAGGCATCCATCTTTGGGTGTGCGACCGCCGCGCACGAAAGCTGTCCAACGATGAGCGCGCGGCAATGGTGGGATACCTCACGGCGGTCGCCCCTAAAATGTCGAACCGCTCTGTCATTGGTGACCTCGCGAACCATAAAGCGATTCACCCTACTCTCCGCCACGTGCTAAGTGAACACATAGATCCCGCCTTCAACCGGCTTTTTATTTTGTCTTCAGATGACAACCCCAACAATGTTACCATCCACCCTACCGCTGCCGCTACAGTCTACGAAGCGATACTCAAAGTGCTAAAATTAGGCCGGCAAGACGTCTTGAAGCGCTTTCAAACTAATGTGACGTATGAAGCGGGGGCGGTGCTGGACTGGAATCGGGTGCAGAATAATATAGGGTCTACTCCGAATGAGGTTCAAGATGTTCTTTTTGGGGCTCAGATTCTTCTCATGTATCCAAGACTCGACGAACACGTCAGTACCCGCCGCGACCATTTATTGAAGCTTCCCTTCTGTATCCACCCCGGGACCGGCTCTCTCTGCTGTCCCTTGGAGTGGGATGAAATTCCCTCGTTTGACCCGACCGGCGACTCCCCCAGCTTGTCTAGCATCCTACTCAATCACGAAATTAACCGCAAGTGGATGAGACCAATGCAGAGCCTACTGGAGCGCATGGGACAAGACAGTGAAGAACTGCCATCATAGAACACATTAATAGAATAAAATCATAAATACGTGTATATTCTTTTTTTTTTTTTGGTGTTGTTGCAACATTTTTCCCTTCCTGAAGAGGTGTTCTTTTTTTTTTGTTGTTGTTGTTGTTGAACTATTTTTCTCCTTCCTTCTACTTTTATCTTTTTTCACATTAAACGGTACTAAACCAATAAAAATTAGAACTGAAGTAAAAAAAAAACAAAAAAAAACAAAGCAGGCAAACAGACAAAAAAACAGCATTATCTTAGAATATACACAGATTATCTGTCGAGCTAAAGTTTCTCATGCGTTCCTCTAATTACTCATCGCCTCCGTCCAAAATGTTTCGTTCAGAGAAAAGTCCCACTTTAATACAGGACTCTTATTTCTCTCAGGTGCCCCCTCTCATGGACAGCAACATAGAAAAGATGGTGAATCTGAGACTCTCCGGGTGTGGGGAGTCGTTGGGTTGGATCCTTGGTAAAGACAAGAACACCCTTCGCATTTGGAATCTTTTCAGCCACGACCGATCTCCGGTTCTGCGCGATATTCCTTATTTTACTTCTATTAGAGATGCGAATCCCATTTTTGTTTCTGAAATGGGTGGTGAGGACTCTCTGGCGTTTTGTACCCAGTGGGGCGTCATCTCGAGTCTAGACCGTAGTGTTGAATTTACGGTGGAAAGGGAGGATAATGTGCCCGTGACGGCGTTTTTATGCAAACGAAGAAAAGATTTGGGAAATGCCGTCATTACCGCCCTTGGTGCGGCAGACGGCAAAGTCTACGTGGGCGTTAAGAGGGACGGCGAACACTTTATAGCCCTATTTGACTCCAACTGTGTCTTTACCCCGTCGGCGAACATTACCCACAAGTCCCAAACTCTCGGCATTCTGTCCTCGGTGTTGTCTTTTGTGAAAGGAGAACGGATGCCGCGGGAGGAACAAAGTAGAGAGAGCTGCGTCGGCGAACCGTCCCCCATTTCCTTCCTCTGCCTCCGCAATTATTACGGAAGTGAGCTTTTGGTAGCGAACGAATCCGGAAACGTGTTTTTGGTAGACCTGGACGCGGTGGTTCGCGAGAGTAGAAGTAACGTTAAACTGCGTTGGGGGTGCTCCCTTCCTTCTGTTCTTCAACGTCGAGGAAGAATAGTGGCGCTGGCAGAAAGTCGGCATAAGGTTTGTGTTCTTTATTTTGTCACTCCCGAGCACGAAAGAGGCATGCCTTCCTTGATCTTAGCCTCCTTGTCTAGCGACAGCGGTAACGTGTTTTACTACACAACGATTAACACGGTCATGGATGTGGTGTCTTTTGTGGGTGCCGCATCCCCCGGACAAGTCAAATTGTTTATTGAAGAGGCGCACGAAAGCACCACCATTCTCATTGCCGGTCCCTTCTGCGTTCGTATTAATAACCAGGTGGACCACCGTAACCCGTGCGAGGACACGATTGTCATCAAAGGCTTCGGACACATTGTCGATAGTGTACCTTTGAGTGATGGCACCGTCATTTCCCTGCTACCCGATGGACCCGTGAGAACGGTGAGCGACTTGTACGGCTCTCAGGTGACCCTTCTGAAGCCCCCCCACCTACCAGATGACAGGTTCACCGGGGTCGCCTATACCGAGATGGACATTGAGCAAATTCTTTCCAGTATTTTTGACGAACCCCAACGTCAAGTGGACGACGCCCTCATCGCAGAGAGCCAGAGCATATATATCCAAACAGAAGCCCACCATAATAACTGGTCCAGATCGTTTGACTTGTTTGAGGAGGAGCGAAATGTCATTGTCTATGTCACAAAAGAGTTGAGACTCCGGCAGCAAAACCACAGACGTCTATTGCTAGCGGTGCTGAGGAGTGAAAAGTATAAGAGAAGACTTCAACCAGCTACTCTGGCCGCGCTACTTTCCGCGCAAGAATCCCTACTCTGTATGGTGGCGCTGAGAGAACTACAAAACATTGGAACCATACTGAGTAAAGACACCGCCTCTCTGTTTTCCTTTGCTTATTTCCCCCCTGACCACGCGAGTCAGAAGGAAAATCCTCTCATTCTAGATAACTTACAGTTGGAAGCCGCCCAGCAACTCTTACGCCGTGCCATCATCGCCGTAGCCAGAAAGAAAAAGGAGTCCCTCCAAAGTGACTTTGTGAACAGGGCCTCCGCAGTGGAGATTTTTTTTAGCGATCCGTTTTACTTGACCGAGTTGCTACAAGAAATGACCGTGGATTTTGAAGCGTACGTACACTCGGCTTTCCAGTTATCAGAGAAAATATTAATGGCAGAAGCTCTCTGCGCAGTAGCGGTGGTGATTGCCTCCACCATTAGGAGGTCCCGTACGGACCTCCAGTCTTTGCTGGAACTATGCGCCTCGCAAGGGTTGTGGACGAACAGTGACACCGCCGGTTCGTTCGGAATGCGATACAACACCCTTTGCATTTCACTGTTTGACGCCCTGCATGAGTTTCTGGCGGTGCTGGGAATGCTTGAATCTAGGGAACCGCTGAAGGATGGAAGCCTCACCCATGTGGTGCAATGTGGCACCCTCATCATAGACTTTATTTTTGAAAATCATGCGTTGTGCTACCAGGACCGCTCGGATGGCGGCAATTTCTTCTCTTCCCATCTAAAGAAGACCCTTTTACAACCGTCTTGCTTAGAGAATACAGACGTGGGCTACCCTTTCGGCGCCCCTCGGCCGAACCCCCTTTCCCCCATCGCCGTGCTGCTTGTGAAACACGCCGAGGAGTTTGCCGTCACTTACCTCGCGGAGGAGATCATTTTGTGGTTTTGCCTCGCCGATCCGGTGGAGCACCCCCTCGATGAGGTCTCGCGGTACGCGGTGCTGCAGTCCTATAGCATGAGAAATTCGGTCATTCTAGAGATGGCCTTTACAGAGCTCCTTAAAACGGGTCGCATATTTGAGTTGGTCCACCTTCCTCTCCTCCTACCCCAGTGCGAAGGGACCAAGGGGAGGCTGAACCACTTTCTCAGCTCCAACGCCCCGCATCTTTTGTGGTTAGTAGAACACGACTGCTTCGAGTCTGTTCTTCTCCAAGGCAAGACGGCCTCCCCCGAGGTTCTCTACGGGACCACCCCATTGGAACACCGTCAGAGGACATTGCCCGTCGCATGGCTTTCCTACGCCTCCATACCGCTTTGCTCGGAGACTCGCCTGACTAAACTGGCTCTGGAGACGGAGTGCTGTGAGGCGCAGTCTACTTTCCTCCCTGGTTTGATGTACGCCCCTGAATTTAATGAGATTACCCAAAATTTGCTCAACTTGGAGAGTGTGGAGGCCTGGGTAAAGGCATCACGCATATGCACCTTGGTTCACGGAGGAGTGGGAGAGGACTTGTGCTCTCAGGTGCTCCAACGCTGTGCACAGTGGGATAAAGACAGTCTACTCCGTATTAGAGATGAAGCAGTGGGGGAAAGAGAAATGGCGGGACTGCTGTCTCAAACGGCGTTGGGTCGTGTGGTGTGCGAGTGCCCTCCTCTACGTAACCGCCAAACCCTTCACACACTTACAAGGTCTTTCCTCCCCGCAGATACACTAAAGGTGCTGGGTGATTTCGCCGAATATTTATCTGTGTCTGGGCTGTGAAGAGTGCATTAAGTATAATATAAGACATCTATTTTTTTTTTTTTCTCGTCCCCTTTTTAAATCCTCAAAGTAATATATATATATATATATATATATATATT
>AUXL01000429.1:0-10501 GCA_000482185.1 Angomonas desouzai | reverse complement strand
GTGGAACTTCGTGACCACCATTGGCTCCATCCCTTTGTCGTCCGTGTTCACCATGCGTCAGATGTTCCTCACCTGCTCCCTCATCACGTCCGCGATGTGTTTGTTCATGTGCGGTATTCCCGTGTACCCCGGCGTGACCAAGAAGAAGCAGGCCAAGAACGGCGTTGCCATTACTGGTATTCTGATCTTCATTGCCGCGTTCGAAATTGGTGTTGGTCCGTGCTTCTACGTGCTTGCCCAGGATCTCTTCCCCAAGTCTTTCCGCCCCCGTGGTGCCTCCTTCACCAACGTCGTGCAGTTCATCTTCAACGTGATCATCAACGTGTTCTACCCCATTGCCACGGAGAAGTTCTCTGGCGGTCCCTCTGGCAACCAGGATAAGGGACAGGCCATTGCCTTCATCTTCTTTGGTGGTGTCGGCCTCCTCTGCTTCGTTGTGCAGATCTTCTTCCTTCATCCCTGGGATGAGAAGGAGGCCAACGAGCAGGCCAACACCGATTCTAGTAATGCCATTGAACCCGGAAATACGGAGGACCACCCCCAGGACGATAACGAAAAGGATCACAGTGATGAAGTCCGCGATGAAGAAGTCCGCGTTGGGGTGCACAAGAACGGAGCCGCCGCCGCTGCAAAGTAGATTAACGTCAGTTCTTGGTAGAGTCACTCTATTATTAATTACTAGCGATCTTAACTAAACTAAAAAGGAAGTTTGCTACACTACCAAAAGTTTTTTTTTTTTTTTACAATTATATTTATCATTTTTTTTCCGTTTTTTTAAGTCACGTTTGCTTTTTATATTCGCCCGCAAATACCCCCTTCTCTCGTCGATGTACGTTACGCGTCACTGGTTATATCGTTTTATAGATTTCTCGTATTATATAATAATCAAAGATTTATAGTATACTGAAATCTTCGATGAAACAGGTGAAGTCGGTGTTTCACGTTTTTTTTTTTTCGAGTCCCCCAATATTTCAACGAGTATATGTTCGTAAAGTGATTTTTTTCATCTTACGGATTAGATACATTTTTTCCTGTTTTTTTAATTATTTTAAAAGCTTATGAAAAATAATTCATTTTTTTTTTTTTTGCACTGAATTGTATTCTGTTTTTGATTCACTTTTTTGTTTGTGCTATGAACTTCTAAATATATTCTGTGCTTCTCTTTATTTTCTTTGACTCTTCTAGAACAATTTTGCGACTTTAAACCTCATTTTATTGCGCTTCTTTTATTCTATTTATATACAAGTATATATCTATACCGTTTTTTTTTTATTCATTTTTATTCTACCTTTTTATTTTTCGCTACCAGTTCTATTATCATTATTACTATTATTATTTTGATTAATATTCTTTCTTCCTCACATGGGAGTAGATTATTACAAGGTATTGGGCGTCGCCAAGACGGCGAGCGCGTCTGAGATCAAGAAGGCGTACCATCAGTTGGCCCTCAAGTACCACCCCGATAAGAACACCGACAATCGTGAAGAGGCGGAGCGAAAGTTCAAGGAGGTGAGTGAGGCCTACGATGTGCTGAGCGACGAGAGCAAGCGTAAGATTTACGACACCTACGGTGAGGAAGGCCTCAAGGGAGGGATCCCCACGGGCGATGGCGCCGGCGGTATGCCGGGAGGGATGCCAGGGGGCATGCACTTCAACTTTGGCGGTGGCGGCGGCGGTGGTGCCTACAAGTTCTCCAACAGCGACGCCTTTAACGTCTTTGAGCAGTTTTTCGGCTCCAAGGACCCCTTCGCGGGCGGCGAGTCTTTTGGTGGCGGCGGTCCCGGCCTGCACCGTGTGTTTAGAGGCTTCGGGGGTAGGGACGGGTTCGCGACCAACTTTGGCACCCCCCAGGCCTCTCCCAACTACGAGGTCCCCCCCATGGAGTACACCTTCTCCTGCACCCTCGAGGAGATCTTCAAGGGCTGCACCAAAAAGTTCAACGTCTCTCGGCAGATGGCCAACGGCAAGACGGAGTCGAAGCAGTTCGAGGTGCAGGTGCTGCCGGGGTACCGCAAGGGGACCAAGGTGCGCTTCGAGAAGGAGGGCGGCAGGGTGGAGGGATACCCTCCGAACGTGATGGCCGATATGGTCTTTATCCTCGACGAGAAGCCGCACCCCCGCTTCAAGCGCAACGGAGCGGATTTGATCACCACTGTCCACATCAACCTCAAGCAGGCGCTGCTGGGGACGACGCTGACGGTGGAGGGTATTAACGGCCAGCCCATCGCGATCCCGCTGACGGGGATTACACAGAATGGTAGAAAGCTGCGCGTCGCCCAGGAGGGTATGCCGGATAGAAAGACCAACCAGCGAGGCAACCTTTATATTGTCCTCGAGGTGGACATGCCTACGAAGCTCTCCGACGAAACCAGGAGTTTGGTCGAGAAGTGCTCCTTCTAGCAATCAGAATAAGTATATAGATAAGTAATAAACGAGAGTAACAACCACAACACCAACGCATGACGAAGATGATGATGAAAAGAGTGTGACTCCGCTGTAGGGGAGTACTAAAGGGTTTTGGTGTTGTTTCTTTCGTAAAACCAACATTTATTCATTATTTATTATATTTTTGTTCTCTACGCCGTATTTGAATCTACAAAAAAAAAGAAAGCATATTATATATTTTCATTTACGTTAGCCAGGTCTGTTTTATTTTTGTATTTTTCACACTTTCGTGGGGATTTTTTCTTTTCTTTCTGTTTGCTTGTTGGCCACTGTTCATACTATAGGTTCTCTGAGGCTTCACTGTATATCAATTTTCACTCCTCTCTTTTTTCTCCTTTCTTTTTTTCTTTCCCTCACCTAGCTGCCTGTAAAAGGCGTCATTCCTCACTAGTTTGTATTTTTATTTTTTAATTTGTCTTTTTTTTTTATCTTTTTTTTTTATATATATTTATTTTATCACCCCGCGTTTTTCATCGTAGACTTGGCGCGGCTAACCTGTAACTTCAATACTAAACAATATCAAATATTAAAGTTCTCATTTTACTAATATTTACATATCTGTGGCATTTAACCAGCAATAAAATACAAAACACTCAAAAAAAAAAAACAAAGTAAAAGTCAAAATTATACAAAGAAAATATATACAATTATAGAGTAACGTTACATAGTTTCCTCCTTCCATAACTTTATATATAGTTATTTTTTATATATAGTTCCAATGTTGGGAGATTCTGAGGAAGGGATCAAGGTGATTGTGGTGGGCGACGGCAACGTGGGTAAGACGTGCATGCTGCGCCGCTTCGTCAAGGGAGACTTCACGGAAATGTACAAAAAGACAATAGGAACAGAATTTTTGGAGAAGGATGTCTTTCTGCGGGCGTCGAATACGACGGTGAAGTTGATGCTGTGGGACACCGCCGGTCAGGAGGTGTTTAGCTCCCTGACGCAGGCCTATTATAGAGGTTCCGGTGCGGCCGTGCTAGCCTTCAGCACCGTCGACCGCGACAGTTTTTTCCATATTGAACAATGGAAGCAAAAAGTAGAGTCCGTCTGCGGCGCCATCACGATGGTGCTTTGCCAGACGAAAGTGGACCTCTCTCACGAGGCCTCCACGACCAACGAGGAGGCGGAGAAGCTCGCCGCGGAGCTGAACCTTCCTCTCTATCGCGTCTCCGCGAAGGATGACTTCAATATTACCCAACTGTTTGAGTTCACGGCGCAAATGTGTGTGGGCGGTGGATCAAAGGAGAAGGCGGTGGAGGAATCGGTGGAGCCCAGTCAGGAGCAGGCAGCGGAGGGCGCTGCGCAGAGCCCCTCTACCGCGGAGAAACCGGACGAGTCCAAGGCCGACCACAGTGCGCCCCCCACCGCTGCCCTCAAGGAGAAGGAGAAGGAGGGGGAGAAACACGCCAAGAAGGCGACCGGGCCGCAAAAGGTAACTCTGAATGAGCCTCAAGCCACAAAACACAAAAAGAAAAAAATGAAATGCTCATTGATTTAGAACGGCGTATATATTTTCCCGACTAAGTTCTTTTGCACATTAAAATGTTTTTCATTCGTTTTCTTTTTTATTTGCAATTCTACTTTGATTGATGTTGCTTCTTTAACGTGTCTTGCTTCTTGCATTTGTCTCCTCTCCCCATTCCTAGTACAATATAGATTAGTTCCCCCCTCTTCCCGGAGATGTCTTTCCTTAGTTCCCTATCTAGCTACTTTGCCGCACCGACGGACCAGAAGGAGTGCCCCGCCACCGTTCGACCACTCTCAAAGAGAACCAAGGAGGAGCTGGAGAAGGGTGTCGCGTACAACATGAAGGTGGTGATTCGCGGCATGCGGAAAGTAGGAAAGTCCACTCTGTTGGCGCAGATATGCGGGTTCCCC
The DNA here is from genome assembly GCA_000482185.1 of Angomonas desouzai. Taxonomy (NCBI): domain Eukaryota; phylum Euglenozoa; class Kinetoplastea; order Trypanosomatida; family Trypanosomatidae; genus Angomonas; species Angomonas desouzai. The sequence continues at coordinate 6,175 of AUXL01000429.1, read as the reverse complement.
CTCTCTCTCGCCTACCAACCCTCCCAGAGCATTTCGGCGGGGACGATACGCATTAGAGGTTCCGACTGCGCTCCTCACGAGGGCACCAAGGTCGATATTTGGGATGTGGTAGACAGCAGCGATGTGGAGGGGAGCTATGTACTACCGCCCTCCCTCCAGGACAAGAACGTAGATACACTCTTTCGCCAAAATGTGGTGGATGTCCTCAACCACTACACCACCGACGCCCAGAACATTGACGTCTACAAGAATTGTAACATGGTGATGCTCGTCGTCGACTGCGCCCGGCCAGAGACGCTGCGGTACGCGGTGGATCAGTGCAAGTACATCCCTTCTTCCTCCTGCATTCTCTTTGTCCTCAACTGCATTGACCGGCCCAAGGAGGAGCACCAGGTGACGCTGGGAGATGTACACGCCGCGTATGGGGAGGTCCGCCGGACCCGCACCCCTTTCATGCAGGACCTCTTCCAAGGGAAGGGCGCCGTCCCCGACGCCTACACGCTAAAGCCCTCAGTGATTGCGGTGAGCGGACAGACGGGGGAGAATCTGGCGGAGCTCATCAAGTGCCTCGACACGCCTAATATACTGCTCAAGATTGCGCTGTGGGAGGAGAGGACAGAGACGCTGTATCGCAAGTTGGGCTGGCGACAGGGCAGTCTCCCCCCGCGGCCGCCGCCGTCCAACCCCGAGTCGATGAACTGCTCCAAGACGGAGCCCCTCTCGATGGATGAGGCATTTGTGTCCAACGCCTCCGTGCAAGAGTTGAAGCTGTTTCATCGAAATGTGAGGCCCCGCACGGTCGACGGGGCCTCCCCGGAGCGTGCCCCCAACGTCATTGAGGAGGAATTTTTCGGTGAAATTTCCTCCCAAAGTGATGAGGAGGAAAAGAAGGAAAAGGAAGTGGAGGAACCTGCGCCTAAGGGGGAAACGAAAGGCGAAATCACCTCCCCTCTGGTTTCGCCGTCTGACGTGTCAGAGGGGGCGTCAGTGACGATGGATGTGGTCCGCCCTCCTCCCATCTACACGCTCGACTCCCAGCCGATGGAGTCCTTCCCGGAGGGGGTGGAGGCGGACAACGACGTCGCCATCAGCCCCATGTCCGCGGCAGGCAGCTCCCAGTCCGGGACCCCGGTCACCCTCCACACCCTCCCCCAGCTGTCGTCGAAGCGCAGCGCTAACTCGTCTCGCAAAAGGTCCGAGAAGGCCTCCGGAGAGGAAGGGGTGTCCCAGTCCTCGGAGTGATGGGTGAATGCCTTTCCTTGCTCTGTTTCTGCCCGTGCTCTGCAAATTGTATATTACGGAAACGACGGCACATGAAGTGCATACACATAATCCATTTTTTTCTTGTTTTAGATTTGTTGGTCTTGTGTTCTGTCCTTTTTTTTTCTCACTGTTTGCATCAAACCTCCTCCATTCAACATCCTTTTTTCTCTTTGCTTTCCCTTTTCTGTAGGGGTAAACCGATAAAGGAAGACACCTTACCCCTCTTTTTTTCCTTTTCTGCGGGTCGCAATTACACCGACAAAACAAACACACAAAGATGGGTCTGTTAGAGTTTATACTAAAGTTAAAACCCATCTCCAAGCACGCCGAGATATTGCTGCTGGGGATCGATAACGCCGGCAAAACACGGCTGCTCAACCACCTTAGCGACAGTGATGAGACCAGAGTCTCGGCGACGCAGGGCTTCCAGATCCGCACGTTAGTCATTAGCGGTGTGAAACTAAATGTATTTGATATGGGCGGGCAGCGCGCGGTGCGGTACTATTGGCGACAGTATTACGGCGACGCCGATTTGGTCGTGTTCATTCTAGACGCCGCCGATCGAAATCGAATTCAAGAGTCCAAAGATGTATTAGAACAGTGTTTAGAGGAAGAGAAGCTGGCTGGTCTGCCTTTTCTGATCTTGGCGAATAAGCAAGACCTGATTGGCGCCATGACCACGGAGGAGGTGGCGGAGGAGCTCAACCTCGGGGAGCTGAGGGACCGCACGTGGCACATCCAGCAGTGCTCCGCCAAGACGGGAGAGGGGATCAAGGAGGGAATTACCTGGATGATGAAACAGATCCGGCGGTAAGTAGAGACGGAGGGAAGGAGAGAGGGATTTATCCTCCGTGTATGTACAATAATTATTTTCATTTGCTTTATAGTTGTTGTTTTTTTTTCTTTTCCTTTTCCTTTTCCTTTCTATTCTGTTCACTCAACCACTCACCAAATATTGCTGTTCATTTACTTCACTCTCCCCCCACCACGTTCAGCATACAGCACAGTATAATATATAGATCCACACAACTACATAGACTATCCCACTTTTTTTTTTTCCTTTTCAAGAAATCTACAATGAATAGCGAAGGCGATCGACCACCGCCATCGGACGCCACCTACGCGGTGTCGCCTCCAGAAGAAGATCCCCTCCCCACCGGCTCTCACTTTCTCTCTACCAAGGAGTTTCAACGAGTGTACCTTGGACGTGGGGCCACCGCACCGGCCTCGGCGCCACCGCGACCACCCATAGAAGAGGCCGCTGAGACCGACCGAGAAGCCCCCACACGACGCCCCTTTCGTCCGAGACGGGCGCCAAAGGCGTCACTGAAGCGGTACAAGGCCGTCAGATCGGGTGGGGAGGATATCACCAAAATACTGCGAAAGCACGGGAAGGACACCACACGGGTGTATGGCGGACGGACCGGGGAGGGAGCTCATGAGGAGTGGGTGGACCCGGTGCCACTGGTGGCGACGGAGCCGACCAGGAGGCCCAACCCCCCACCCCACAAGCGACCCTCTCTCCCAGACCAGCTGAGAGAGGAAGTCCGACAGATACAGGCCAAGGATAATTTACTGGCGCATTCCTTCTCACTGCTAGCGATCAAAAAGGAGCTGGACAACAAACGCAAGGAGGTGGAGGCACTCCGACTAGAGTTGCAGCGCAGCCGCTCCGAGCAGAATCGATCCACCACCCCCACTACCACTGTGAAGGCGAAGGATCTCACCAACTCCAAGGAACCGGAACAGCTCCAAAAACGGGTGGTGTTTCTAGAGGGCAAACTGTCTGATACCATGAGTGAACTCAAACGGCTGCAGTTCGATAACCGTACGTTAAAGGTACAAGAACTAAACACCGCACTAGAGGCAGCGCAGGCGGAGATCAAGCGACTCCTGGTCTGCCATGCTCCCTCCCGCCGTACGAGCCTGTCGGTGAACGCCAACACGGGGGAGGTCGTTGCCGATGTGGAGGCCATGGAGGCGGAGAGGGCGGAACTCCAAAAGGAGTTGGAGATGGCGAAGAAACACGTCCAGGAGCGTGACGGAGTGATTGGCGAACTGAACGGCAAAGTGCACTCCCTGATGGCGAACTACTCCGCCGCGGTGGAGGACAGCATTCAGGCCTCCGCCGCGCTGGAGCAGATAAAGATGGAGAATCAGTATCTTGCAAAGCAGGTGGAGGTGCTCGGGTTGGTGCCGCACGAGCTGGTAAGACGAAGCGGTTGCTAGAGAACACCTATGACCTCCGATGTGCACTGGAGAAGGAAAATGGAAACCTAAAGACGGAGGCGGAGTCCAAGCTAACTGCCGCAATGAGACCATCAAGAATCTGAAACAGGAGATTGTTGGACTTCAAGGGTTGGTGCAGCAGAACAACGCCACCGAACACGGTCTCCGGGAGGAACTCGAACACGTCAAGCGGTTCGCCAACGACAACGCCACCAGTAACGCGAATGCCCACCTAGAGCAGGAAGTGGCCCTCGCCCGGGACAGGGAGCAGTGCCTCAAAGATTTGGTCTCTTCCCTCCAGGAACGAATTGCTCAATTAGAAAGAGCAACAGAGGCTCAAAAGGTGGAGTACGAAAAGAAGCTGAGTGAGGCGAAAAAACAGCAGGAGGATAACCTTTTTGCCAAAATTATAGAGTCGCGCCCCGCGACATCCGGCATTCCCACCCCCCGCGGACCCCCGTCGCAGCCCTCCGTTCCCGCCCTGAAGCCCACCCCACCCGCCCTCCGCCCTCCCTCTCCCCCGTCCGAGGAGAGCGCTGTTTACACCCCCATCGATAGCGACAAGGAGGAGGAAGAAAAGGAGGAAAAAGAGGAAACGAAAGAGGACAAGAAGAGTGAGCCGGCGGATTCCCCCTCGGCATCGGTCTCGGCGTCTATCAAAGTGGACAGGTCAAAACACCCGTCGACGAAATCATCGAAGAGTCCATCACTTCGCAAACTTCCGATGTGGAGGTGAAGCTGCCCTCTGTTCGCAGCTCGAGCTCCAGCGACACCCCAGCGGTCTCCTCCAAGAGTGTTTCGGAAAAGCTTTCTAGTTCCTCCTCCTCCAGCATGAAGAGTGAAACCCTGCCCGTGGGGAATGACCCTGGGGAGGACTCCAAGACCAAGGAGGGAAGTGCCCCTTTGAGCCACTCCTCGCCGTCAAAGTCGTCTAGCCGCGCCAGCTCGAAAGAAAAGGTGGAGTCTGAAAAGTCCGACTCTCCAGTCTCTTCTTCCTCTTCCACCCCCATGAAGGAGGTGTCTCAGCTCCCCCTGTCCGCCACCGGTAGCAAACCCATCGTATCTGTTTCCCCCGACCGACCACTGCCCCCTTCCGGGGATTTTTCCCCCGAGATGAACAACACCACCAACAGTCCACCACCCGAACCGGAAGCGGCTCTCCCTCCCGTGTTGCTCGTGGTGCCACCCGACAGCAAAGACCCTTCGTCCCCCAGCGCCACCAACAGCGATACCCGATCCGCTACCGCCGCCCCCACCGCCGCTTCCGTCATCGATGACGAGAAAATCGACTCTGAGCCGTTGGCCCACCCCTTCTCCCCCGTGATCCCACCCGGCGTGAAGAGTAACACCGCTTCCATGAAGGAGGACGGTTCCCCTTCTCCCACCAAGGCGTTACCGGTGCTGACCACCACCGAGGAGGTGGTCGGGAAACGTCGGTCGTCCAAGTCGAAAAGGAAAGAGGAAAAGCCACCGCCGGCGGCGGATGACATGGCGGATGATCCGACTTCCCTTCTTAACAACTACTCCGGGGACGGAAGTTTTGACTTTTTTGAGCCGCTCGCACGGAGACGACAGCTAGAAGAGCTGGAACGCTACCCCGAGCGAGGGATCACCCCGCACGAGTCTGGTGGTCTCGCCGCCACCCGTCAGGCCGGGGCGGACCGCATCAACATGACGAGTAATGTGGTTTCCCCCGCGGCCCCTCACAACATTATGCTGGGCAAAGACACAACGCAGCAAAGCTTTCCTTCCGCGCCGGTGAAGTCCCCCCCACTCTCTCCAACAGAGCCCCATACGAGGAGTGCTGAATGACACGAACCAAACGTCCCTCCATGAGGCGGTGGCTAGTATCGCCGAGAATAAGAACCTCGCCCTTCAGAGTGAGGAAAATTCGACTGAACTGGAGAAGAAGGAGATGGAGGATGCACTGGAGCAGGCTCGAAGTGTACCACTCCCTCAGCCACCGTCAGACGATGACAAAGAGGAAAGCGCTCCCCCCAAATCCGGTCTTGTTGCACTCCCCCCCAAGGTGCCTGTGCCTCTTCCTCCCGCGGAAGAGAAGCCTGCCGATGAAAAGGATTCGGATTCTAACGAAGAGGAAGGAAATAAGTCCGAGCCATTCGCCGTCCCCCCAAAGGTGGAAGTGCCTCTTCCGACTGCAGAGAAGGCGAAGCCTGCTAGTGAGAAGGAATCTTCTGACCCCAGCGACGATGACGCCGACGACGCCAATGAGGAAAGGAAATCTTTGCCCTTCTCCCTCCCTCCCAAGGTTCCCGTCCCACTCCCCCCTACGGAGGCTGACAAACCCGCCAGCGAAAAGGATTCAAACTCTCAAGATGGCAACACAGAAGAGGTGCGGAAATCGGATCCTTTCACCCTTCCACCTAAAGTGCCCGTTCCCCTCCCCCCCGCAGACGATGCGAAGCCGGCCAGTGAGAAACAATCTTCAGACTCCAGTGACAGTGATGACGAGAAGGAGGGGCGAAGATCAGAACCATTCGTTGCGCTACCCCCTAAAGTAGACGTACCCCTTCCTCCCGCTGAGGTGGCAAAACCCACCAGTGAAAAGGATTCAGATTCTAGCGATGAGGACGATAAGGAGGGAAACAAATCAGAACCCTTTACTCTACCCCCAAGGTGCCTGTTCCCCTGCCCCCTGCGGAGGCTGACAAACCCGCTAGCG
>AUXL01000428.1:0-10519 GCA_000482185.1 Angomonas desouzai | reverse complement strand
ACATCAAGCCTAAGAAAATAGACAGAAAAGTACACCTCCCCACCCTCCTGTCGAGGTCACACGATGAGGGCTACCCGTCTGTCCCACAAATGGTTTCTGGTCTCTACTCCCTTTGACCACCAACCCATCGCCGTACCGACAGTGCCGTCCTACTCCAGCACAGTGGCGGCCGTCGTCCCCAGCGGCAGTGAGTTAAGGAAGGACGAGGTAGAGGCTCTGCTCCGGCGGCTCCCCAAGCTGTGCGATGAGGCCAAAGAGACTTTAGTAGAATCACAGAGAGCGGCGAGGTATTATCGGAAGCGATATGGCCGGTCGTTGGAGAATCTGCAGCGTCAGCGCCAGAGGCTTGAGGAAGACCCGAGTTACTTTAATGCTATATCAGGAAAACAGCTACGGTCGGTGGGAAATCCGGCGGAGTCATAAAATTGCGTAGTGGGATTACCATTTTCTAAAACAGTGCTGCTTTTTTTTTTCCATTTCATACTCACCAGATGTAATACTACTTTCTTTCTCTCTGACCTTAAACTCCCTTCCCGTTCTTTCAAAGCCATTAAAATGTTGAGAAGAACACCCTCGGTGCTTTCTCCCCTCTCTTTACAACTTTTCGAAAGTGGCACGAAAGATAAAGAGAAGGAGGTGCTACGCGACTTGATTTATAAGCATGAGGTGGCGGTGAAGAGAAATTATTCCGGCAGCAATGCCAGTCACAGCACCTACGATGAGGAGCAGTGCTTTGTTTTTAACCACTATAATTTGATTAGTATTCCTCCCACTAACGGGGTTCATCGACAACAGCTCCGTGAGGAACTGGCGAAGGAGTCACTTCTAGCCCCATTGCGGGAGAGTGTACTGTCGGTATGGCAGCAGGACGCGGCGGCGGGGAAAAAGGTTGTCATGTACGGTTGTAAAGGCGTCAAGTATATTCAGCACGTGTTAGAAAGCAATCCAGAGGCCGCGCTGGTGGTGGTGGACCACTCTCTCAAAAATTTGGCCAACGCCTCCTCCCAGGTGCTGTCACAGTACGGCAATAGAGTTCGTTTTTTGCGCAGTGATGCCATGTTCACGTGCCTTCATATTTTCCCCGAGTCCTCCGTCGACGTGGCGCTGCTACCCATGCCCACCCCCTTCCGCTCCGCCAAAGGTAGTCACCGACGTTTACCCACCAGCGACTTTCTCTGCGCCGTTCATCTCTCCCTCCAACAGCGCCAAAGCGTGGATGACGCGAGGGGGGTCGTCGCCTTCACCGACTCGAGGCCGATGGCCACTTTCATGCTGGAGCAGCTAGAGGAGTCGAAGCTGATTGTCCCGTGGAAGCAAAAGAACCCCAGTGCGACGTTCGCCTCCTGGCTACCACGGGAGGAGAAGTCCCCCGACGCCGTTTCCCCTTCGTCGGAGTTCCCGAAACAGCGCTTTCCCGAAATTATTGCATTAGCCGCCTCCAAACCCGAGGAAGCCTCTCCGCAGGCCCGACAGCTCATTCGGTCCTTTGACTACAAGAGAAGGTATTACAAATCTTTGGAGGATTATACGAGTTCAGAGTAAAGCGCACATGAAATGGGATTTTGTGCAATTTTCGGACAATGTCACTGTTCCATTGCCCCACTGTAACATAACTCACAGATGACGTCCATTACTGTTAATAAACTGCATTTCAGTAGGATTATTATTATTGTTATTATTATTTTCTCTTTTGATGCTCAGCATATTTTCCCTCCCTCCCTCCCTTCTTTTTTTTTTTTTTACTTTTATTATATCGAAAGCAATGAGTAATAACGATGATTTGTTCGTGGTTGAGAACTCCGTAGAGGAGCCCCTCCACAGCGCCAGCGACGAGGAACCGGTCGGCAACGTGGAAGATTTAATTCCACTGTGTGTCAAGCGGGAATGCGGCCCTCAGCTCAGCACCGCCACATTTGGCTACGACATCGATGAAATGTCCAAGAGGCCGTGGAGTCAGCCTGGGGCGAAGAAGTCAGACTACTTCAACTACGGCTTCGATGAAACGACCTGGCGCCTGTACTGTGCGATGCAGAAGGAAGGAGAGGCCTCGCTGCTCGAAAAGGCGAAGGAAATGTTACAAAAGTTGAAAGTTTCGGTCCACCAAACGGATTTTACAGAGCCCACCGAGGGGTTTGAGCCAGCACAGTTTAATCAATTCGCCGGCAATGACTATCAACGGGGCAACAACTTTCGAGGCCAGGAGAACCGCGGGATGTCGTACAAAACCAAAATGTGTAGAGCCTTCATGGAGGGGCATTGCGCGCGGGGGGACACGTGCAACTATGCGCACGGAGAACATGACCTTCGGGCGGGAGGCAACTCTGCGGATGTCGGGAGAGGTAATTTCGGCGCCCCGTTTAACTACCCCCAGGCGGCGGCCCCCACCGACGATTACAGAGCGATGAAACGATATAGACGAGATGGCGATCCCTATTAAATGGCAAAATAAGGAAAGGAGGGACTGGACGTGCCTTGTAAATTCCCCATTTCAATTTCTCTGTTCACCACTAAAATATCCTGTTTTTCTTTGTTTCTCTTTTGTTATTATCGGTTGTGTTCTTGCTAATCCTTTTCCACATTTTCACCACCATCTTTTGCTTTCATTTCTCCCACCCTTTTTTTTTTATTTTTTTTTCAACCAAGTCGTTGAAATTATACGGGAAAGATGAGTTCTCTTGGAAAAGCGCTGAAAAACTCCAAACAAAAGTCCTCCAAAGAAGGCCGTCAAAAGTACCGCGACGCGTTGGAGATGGAGAGAGACGTTTTGGTCACGGCAGATGCGAACCGAAAGCCACAAACCAATAAACTAAAGTCTATTTGGGAGACAAATGATCTGGAAAACTTCCTGTCTATTGCCGACGAGAGGGAGGAGGGGTACATCGCGGAAAAGGACACCCGCATTGTGATTGGAGGAAAGGTACACATTGTGAATAAGGATTACATTGTCCCCGAGTCGGAGAACACAAATAAGGATTGGATTCGCTTAAGCGAGGCGTTGACGATCCCAAAGCGCCCCGAGTGGGACTACAAAACCTCCCCCGATGAACTCCATCTGAGAGAAAAGCAAAACTTCGTCGACTGGCGCCGATCCCTTTCACAACTGGAGGAGGAGAACAAAGTGCTAATGACGCCGTACGAGAAGAATCTAGAAGTGTGGAGGCAATTGTGGCGCGTAACGGAGCGCGCGGATGTGGTGCTTCTTATTCTAGACGCTCGTAACCCCCTTATCTTTCGTAATAAGGACTTTGAACAGCACGTCAAGAGTTTGAAAACGGAGAAGGGGATCGCCAAAAAAGTGATTCTACTGCTCAACAAGGCTGACCTCCTCACCGACGAGGAGCGCAAGGCGTGGGCGGACTACTTTTTAGAACGGGGAGAATTGTTCTACTTTTTCTCTGCGAAACCACCGGAAGAGGAAGTCCACGATTCAGACGCCGAGGAGGAGGAGGAGGAGGAAGAGGTGAAGAAAGTGGAGGTCCCTAAAAAGGAAAAGTCACGCCACAAGAAAAAGGCCTTGAGGGCCCCGGTGGAGGTGGCCAACGCCTATGAGCTGGCGCAGATGCGAAGGGACATGAAAAAGGCCGCCGCAGAACCAAAGCCGAAGCCGGTGGTCCCCCCGACCAGCTCCGAGTTAGCGAGAGATGAGCGAGTCGAGGAGCTGAAGCAATTGGAGCCGTGGTCTGTGCGGGATGCGATACAGCTCCTCGACCAGCTGGCTCTCCTCCGGAAGGAGATGGGGGTGGTGGACCTCGATGTGCCGATCGTGGTGGGTCTGGTGGGATTCCCGAACGTGGGCAAGTCCTCCACTATCAACTCTATTCTGCGAGCCAAGAAGGTGGTGGTGAGCTCCACGCCGGGCAAAACAAAGCACTTTCAGACCCTCACCATCCCCGACGAGCGACGCGTCATTCTGTGCGATTGTCCCGGTCTGGTGTTTCCCTCCTTCGCCTCTACAAAGGAGCAAATGGTGGCCGACGGTATTCTCCCCATCGACAACGCCACCGACGTCCTGAAGGCGTGCGAGGTGGTCGGCCGCCGTCTCCCGCGACAGCTTTTGGAAACCCATTTCAATATTTCCCTTCTCCCTGAGGACGACATCGACGAGAGCGTCTCCCTCGCCGAACGTTTGCTCAATCAGTTAGCCAGAAAAAGAGGTTATATGGCCTCTCACGATCGCCCCAACCGCGCGAGAGCAGGAAAGGAGCTGTTAAAGATGTACATTGAGGGCTTGTTTGTGTACGTGGAGCCGCCCCCAACCTACGACCCCCCGCCGAGGCCTTGGCGGTGCTGACCCCGGAAGAGGAGGAGGACGAGTACGAGGATTTGGATAGTGAGGAGGAGCAGGCGTGGGCGGACCTGGAGGAGGCCGACGAAGATCGCGCGCTGAGCGAGGGAAGCCGCTCCTCCGAAGACAGTTTCTTTGACCCCGAGAGAAACATCCCCTTTTTCTACATCCGGCCCCGTGGGATGAGACAATGCTTCACCAAGCGTGAACTCTTCAACGCGGAGCACAATGAAATGCTGATGGCGGTGCAGAAAGTAGAACGGCGAAAGAAGAAAAAGGTGAATCAACAGCTGGAGCCAGATATGTATACCTTTATTAACAAGAGAGGGGAGGTGGAGCTGCGCATTGACGACGATGACGGTATTGTGGCCATCTCTGATCTTGCCCCTGGTCCGGCCCGCCCTACTTTGCCAAAGTCTAAAACAGTCTCGAAACGGAAGGAACGGAGAGAGAACAAAAAGAAAGGACTCGGACCGTCGAACCCGACGACGAGGCGTGTCGGGGTACAGGAGTATTAGCGATTCTCCCTCGTGTACTGGTCTACCCTTTTTTTAACATTATTAAGTTTATTTTTCATTATTAACTCGCTTAAAAAAAAAAAAAAGTGTAATTCCATTGGCTGGCTCTTCTTTTTTCTATTTTTTATTTATTTATTATTATTCCCTTTGGTTTTGTTCTTGCCCCTTGTCTTCTTTTAGCACTTTTTGTCTTTCATCTCCCCCCTTTTTTTCCTTTTACCTTACACTTGATCACTAGAAGTTTAGGTATGTTTATTAAAAAAGCCCGGCCCCGTGTCGGCCCCAAGTCTGTTCTCCGAAAGACAACCCTAGAACTTCCTCTTCCGTCAATAGCGGGTAAAAAGGGCGATTTCGCTAAATTTGTCGCCGCGGATGTCACCGACGTCGCCGCTCCAACTGTGCTGTCTTCCAGCATTTCCCTCAGCGATAAAAGGGAAATCCCTCTCCATCCCGGGCAGTATATCTTAAACCACCACAATTCCCCTCTATGGGAAATTATCTTCCGGGTGATGCATCGACGAAACTTTTTAACCGCCGCTGACTGCAAAAATGCGGTCCTGCATATGCCCCCCTCCTTTAGCGCGGCCTTGCCTTTCCTGTGGGACAGCCATGGCGACCCCAGTGCCTCGGGGGTGGCGAACGGAAACGAGATACAGAAGTCTATCCACGAGTTTCATGAACGGGTGGAAAAAAAGCACTACACGGTGGCCGACTTGGTGACCAGCCCCCCGAACATGTGGCGTGAGGTGATCACCTCTCTGGAGGAAGCCCATCAGGAAACCGTCAGCAATCCCTTATCCCTTTTACCGCTATGGCATGAAATACTATTTAGCCTGTCCTCCAACCCCGCCCTCAATACAGACGCACGACAGCTTGCCGAGGCGCATGAATTTCTGATACGAGTCCTCCGCATGTTTTACGACACAATGGTGCGTATTCAGCGTGAGGTGGAGCCCCCACCGCAGACAGGGGAGGACAAAAAAGTGCTTACCCGTCTGCCGCCGATTCTCGTGAGGCGATGGCGAAAATTCTACCGAAATTACTCGTCGATTCAATTATTCTCCGATTTGTTTTTAGTGTGCGTCGAGGGGGAGGAGAAAATACTCTGCTCGATTCAGAATGGCACAGCACAAACGCGAAATCAGTGTCGAACGGCGTACACCACGGCTCTACTGAACGATGAGGAGCTGTGGCACTTTTTTATCGCCATCCCCGGAAGGCGGCAGTCGGGCAAAACACCCGAGGAGCAGTGGTCTCTGACGCTTGACTTTGCCCGTCTGGCCGTCTCCTACCTACTGCTGAAGGAACTCAAAGCCGATGGCGGCATCGACAAGAACCACACCCTGGATAGTATAAAGCAGGCCTTTAAATTGTGCTTTAACGTGTGTGCTTGGGTGAAGAATGACAACAACGAGGGGATACGCTGCGCGGAATGTCTTCGTACGTTTATGGACAGCTATTTTAATACCATGGCGACTTACTGCGACGATAGGGATGCGGTGTCGGTCCAAGCCTGGCGTCTGCTGTCCAGCTTCCGACGGACGTCCGTTGATATCATGTGGGCCAAGACAGAGAAGGTGCAATACGGCTCCCTGCCTGGCCTCATGGGCGTGTGCACGGTCGCGGCGGCGATGGACGCCCTTCGACCAAAGTCTGGGGAATTTACAAAAAAGAGTCTTGATCTTCTTCTTCATCCAGATAAAAAATCGGTGGGTGTCGTGTGGGGTGCTTTGGGGGTGAACTCTGTCGGTGCGCAAAGGGCCTCTCTGTACGGCGTCGTGAACCTGGGCTTCGATCTATTCCAGAAACTGAATACAATGCGTAGCACCAACCCGGAGGCTTTCGTCTCCGCGAGGCGCTTTCGCCACTTGCTGGAGGGGTGGGCTGCCATGGTGGGTAAGCCACTGCACTTGAATTTTTACCAGCTGTTGCCGTTGTGGTTTCTGCGGTTGAGCGATCCACTCCATCTGAGCGAGGAAGAGATTCTGTCCACCCCACGGCCCCCGTGGAAATGCGGCTGCGGCAGTGAGAGCTACGATCCCAATGCCTCTGGTTGTGCGTCTTGCACTACAAGGGAGATGAAGTCCTTTGCTTGGACCTGCGGGTCCTGCGACTGGAGGAACACTTCCGGGGTAGAGCTGGAGTACTGCCTTGCCTGTGGAGCCCCTCATCCCCGCAGGAAAGAGGAGTCACCGTCCTCCGTTTCCGCCAACGATTGCCGCCACTCTTGTACACAGTCTGTGGGTTCCCTTTCCCTTTGCACGGATTGCGGGGTGGTGCTGAAAGGACCGTCAGAGACGCCCTCTGTTCCTCTCTTCTTTTGTGATGTGTGCCACGACTACTCTCTTTCTCAAGAGTGCCGCCTGTGCGGTGATAGCGATGGGGTGTCGGTGCGAGACTACTTTACTTGGAAGTGTGGCTGCGGGAAGCCAAACGGCGCGCTGCGGGGCCATTGCTGGAGCTGCTCGTGGCGGGAGCAGGAGGCCTGCGTGCAGTGCCTCGAGTGCAAGCACCTCCTCTCCCCCCTAGACTGCTGCTGCCCTCAGTGCGAGTGCCCCCATCCCAGAGAGATGGCGGCGGTGACCGCTCAACGGATCGTGGAGTGCCCGGGGTGCCATCAACTGATTTCGTCCCTCTGCCACGCCTGTCCCGTCTGCCACAGCCGCGCGAGTCATCTGGTCGGCCCTTTTGTGGAGAGCTTCGCGGACCGTCCGTGGGTGTGCCATCACTGCGGGGAGTGCAATCCGATCCGGGGGGTGGACGGCGGCCTCCTCAACGCCGCTCAGCACCACACCCACTCCTGTCGTCGCTGCCACACCCAACGGCCCTCGACCCTCGTCTTTGAAAACGGAAAGTGTTGGGTCTGCGGGGAATGCGGGGAGCCGTTTAACACGGAGTTTTCGTGTAAAAAGTGTCTCGCCCCCGCCCCCAGTCTACCTCTAGACGAGATGGGTGTATGGCGGTGCGCGTGCTGTGAGCAGCAGTGTGCTAGCTGGGATCGGCAGTGCACCACAGCGGGGTGTATTGGCACCCAGGAAGCTGCCCTCCTTCCCTATACCCCGTGGGAGTGTCTCTGCGGCCGGACCAACCTGAGCGCCTCTCTCCCGTGCGGCAGCTGCGGGGAGACAGCGGAGGAAGGCGACAGACCCGCCATGCGGTCCACCTCCCGTCCTTCCCCGTTGTCTCATGCCAAGATCTCTACTCATTTCCCCTATGAGGAAGAGAGAGTGCCAGAAAAGAGCAGTCGCCTGGACTCTGTAGAGTCACTACTCCTCGGGGCCTCTCCTTTAGCCCAGACCTGCGCCTTCCCTCTGCGTGGGTCCAACAGCGAAATTTCTACAACCGCAATGCGAACCCTCAGCGAACATAAAAAGACCGATACGAAGTCGCTGAGCCGACAGTAATTCTACATCTATAAAAGAATATTTTAAAAACGAGTGTTCTTTTTGTTTTACAGGTGTGTTTGGAGAAGTGCTTGCGAAGCCATGATCTCTTCATTGCCTACAGCACTTCCTTCCCCCCCTTTCCTCTTCTATTTTAAACCTTCCCAAAGTAGTCCTTAGGTATTTTAAAGCTTCAATAGTATAGCTTAGCTGTTGTCGTTTTTTTTTTTTTTTTTGCGTTCTTTCCTTCTTGCGTTTTTTTAGTTTTTAGTTTTTTAGGTTTTCTTTTCGCTTAAAAATTTTCGACGAAAGTTTAGGCCCTTCTAATTCTGATTTCCGTTTCTGCATCCAACATTTCTGAAATTGCTGTTTGCAGTCCTTCGAAGTCGAATTCCAATCTTATAGAAAGTGACGGGAACCAATCGATACAACTGAGATAGGGTGTATTACTTTGGTCGATTCTGTAATGATGATCCGGGAGCGTGATGTTATGTGCGGGACCCCATCACGACGGTGTAGAGAAAGCACCAATAGCAGCATCAGTAGCCTACCCCACCCCGCCAAGCGGTGGCAGGGCGCGGTGTACGAGGTGCAATCGGAGACGTCCAACTCACAGGTGAACCAAGGGAGGTTGCTGTGTCCCGACAACTCGGACCTCTCCTCCGGCGACCACGGCGACTCCAGAGACAGCTTTGACGGGTTTCAGAACTCCTCCATCTCCATCGCCACGCCGGACATGAATCTCCCCAAGAGCAAACTGCGCCGGATGAAGGATGAGATCAGTCTCCCTCCCGCCTTCAATCTGCAAGCGGTGGAGAGCACGACGGAGATGGACATGGTCGACTCCCACGTCTGCAGCGCCGCCACGTGCCACCCCATGAGTCAAATCAACGATTTCCTCTTTGTCGGCTCCTGGAAGGATTCGCAGAGCCCCGAGACGCTCGAGGAGTACGGGGTGGCCTATGTCCTTAGCATTGCCGCGGAGCACAACCCCGACGATGTGCTGGAGAATAACCCCAATGTCGTGAATAAGTGGATCCCCCTCAAAGACTCCCACAGTCAAGACATTATGCACATTCTGGAGGAGGCCTTCACCTTTATAGAAGCCGCCCGCAAGAATCACTCCAAGGCGTTGGTCCACTGCCGCCGCGGCATATCCCGCAGTCCCGCCATCGTCATTGCCTATCTGATGGCGACGGAGGGGCTGTCGTTTGAGCGAGCCCTGGCGCTCGTGTCACGGCAGAGACCCTGCATCTCGCTCAACCTCGGCTTCCAGGAGTGCCTCTCGGAGTACGTCCCCGATAAGCGCTGGCTGCACCCCTCCGTGGAGGACGAGCCCTTCTCTCCCATGGGGAAAAGAGGAGCCACCGCGCCGTCGTTCGGCGCAGACAGTGACTCGGACTGAATGGTGTTTGTTCCCCTTCGCGGGAATACTTTGCCTGTAAAAAGTAAACAAACAGGAAGGGGTACCGACTCCACCGCTCCAGTCCTTTAATTTTATATATTTATATATATATTTCATCCTTCAAAAAAAAAATAAAATAAATAAAAAAATAAAATACTATAACCATATTTTTAAAAGAAAAAAAAGAAATATATATATAATTGCTTTTGTTGTGTTGCGTTTTGATATTTTAATATTATAATTACAAAATACCATTTGTACTGAGGAAGACAGCGTTCCGGGAAAAGCGATTACTTGGAATACAAAGTATCATACTGAAATAGGTGAATGATATACCCCACTGCAGTCCCATAGGAAAGAATAGAAACAATGGACGCAACAAAACTCTTCAAGACGACTGCAGTGGCTCACCAAACACGACTGTCCCGTTTTTCTTGTTTTTTTTTTTTTTTTCTTCCCTCAGTTATATTTATATATATTTTAGTTGTTTAGCTTCATTTTTTTTTTTTAAATTATATTGTTATGATTAGTATTACTGCACCATTATACGAAATACCTGAAATGCTCTAGTTTTTATTATTATTATTTATTTTTCAATCTTTATCTGAGGAGAGTAAAGCACATCCGGGTTCACAATAATAAGAAAGATAATGAAGAAAATAATATTTAGAAAATGACTGCACGGATGCGAGGTTGAAGTGCTCCGGTGTATTTTTCATTTCTTTCATTTTCTCAGTTTATGTATTTTCGCATTATTTTCGTTGTAAAGTTTTAATTGACTACTTCAAATATATAACAAAAAAAAAAAAACGAAACAAAATTAAAGTCAAGCATAACAAAAAACTAAAAAAAAAAAACTACTCAATTTCAAAAACTATATATTTCAATAACAGAGAAATCCTATACGAAGCTAGTCCGACATCCATTC
>AUXL01000427.1:0-10539 GCA_000482185.1 Angomonas desouzai | reverse complement strand
TGACGGAGATGGGTGCGCTGACGGAGGAGGGGGAACAGCTGACGAACCTGGGCCGTGCGCTGGCGCAGCTGCCGATCCACCCACTGCTGGGGAAGATGCTGTTTGCGGCGGCGTGCTTCGGCGTGCTGGAGCCGGTGTCCACGATTGCGGCCGGCCTCTCGGTGAAGTCTGTCTTTGTGCGGCCCCAACCCTTTGAGCGCGACGCGGCGCTGGAGAGCATTCATCGCCTCGACGGCGGGGACCTGTCGGACCACCTCTGCACGCTGAAGCTGTACGACGGGTGGGTGAGGAACGGCCGGAGCGTGAGCTACGCCCAGGACCACTTCGCGGACCCCACCACCCTGCGCTCGCTGGAGCGGACTAAGAGGCAGCTCTTCCGCTACGTGCTGCAGTCGCCCCTCCTCCGCCGCGTGGAGAAGCCCGAGGTGACGACATCGCGCCACCGCAGCAACACCAGCCTGATCCGCCTCGTCGTCCTGTGGGCGCTGTACCGGAATGGGGGCTCTTTTGAATATGAGGGGAATCGGAAAAGGCCAACCATGTTTCTTTGGGACGGTCGAGCGTGCGATGTGTACAAGTACGGGTGCCTGGCACTGCGGCGGGCGTCGCCGGCATTGAAGTACTCTCCCTATTTTTGCGGATTCGGCCGTTTGGTATTGGAAAATGGCGTTAATTTGTTTGACATTACGGCGGTATCTGCAGTGCACCGTGCACTGTGTGTGAGCCGAATGAGTCTCTTTCCTTTGACTCATTGCCCTCATTGCGTTTTGTACGACGAGACTAATTCGTACGTCGGCCCTGTAAAGTGCGAACTGGAAAAGTTGGAAAACACAGACGACTATTCTGTCATGCTGTTGGAGGGGGGAGAAAGAGTATACGTGGCGGAGCGTCGGACGGCGGTGACGATACAGATGGCGAGGGAGTGCATGGATTACTACCTGGCGCTGTGCATCAAGAAACTAAGGGCGGACGCCTTTCCGCAGTCGTTGGTGAAGGCGTTGGCGATGATTGTCGGGGACCCCGTCCGGGACGACGACGCCGCTGCGGTGGACTTTGCTGCGATGGACGATTACGTGGACGACGAGGACGGACCGCCGCCGGCGGGGAGGAATCTGCCGGCGTTTGTGCGGGGCGGTGCCTCGGACGGGGACGACAGCAGCGAGGAGGGCCCTGTTGTGGTGGAGGACGGGGACGAGATGCCTGTGCTGGAGCTGACGGAGGAGCAGCGGCGCAAGGTGGTGGCGGCGTTCGGCGACTTGGCCTTGTTTCGTCGCGACGATTTCCCCAGTGAAAACGTGATAGGATTGGGAGCCACTGAACCCGCTGCTCCCGAGGCCCCCACTGGCTTCACAATGGAGGACGACGATGATGATGACGACGAGGACGAAATTGTCGCACCAGTCGGTTGTTGGTGAGACAGCGTGCGTACCGCGATAAGGTGTGCTGGAGGCTCTGACGGCTGTACCAAGTGGACTTTCATGCGTATATATTTTTTCTCCTTTCCTTTACTTTTTCGTGTTTTCATATATATATTTTGCCGTACACTGTTTAGAATGAAACTGGTGATTGAATTAACTTTCTATATTTTCTTTTTATTTTTCCCTTTTTTTCTCTCTTAGGTTTTTTGTCCAATACTAACGTGCCAAAATGATTGTCATCAAACGACTTACCCTGCTGGACCGCGGCGAGGACAAGGAGCAGTTTGCCAGCAAGGCTAGGACGCAGTGGGGCATTCAGGACTGCCTCGCGGTGCGGGTGGTGGGAGGGGAGGGACAGGTGCTCGGCAGCACATTTCCTCAAAAAGGAGAGTCCTTGGACAAGCTGGATTGCTTTTGTCTGAATTGGATCGGCGGAGAGGGGGAGAATAGTTCGACCGAGGTCGTCATTGATGCCAGCGCGGGCATCAGTTCCGGTGATGTGTGCGCGTTTGAAGTGCTGGACTTGAGCGGAAACCTGTACTCCACCTGTGTCGCGGATCTCTCCCTGGGTGAGGAGAAGTACCGCCACGGTTCGCTGCTGCTGACTCCCATCGCCTGCCCCATCGGCAAAGATACCATCTACGCCCACTTAGACTACTGTATCATTGACGCGGAGCACTACCGCGAGCACAGTGGAGGGGAAGAAAAGTTCCCACCACCGTTGGAGTCGGTGCGGGGTGCCTGCGAGAAGGGTCAGCGCTGCGGTTGCGTCTCCTTTTCCACCAATTCGCTGTTTTTTCCCTCTCAGTTCACGACCGGCGACGGTGCCTATGTAGTCTCCAACGTGGTGACGCTGGAGAGCCACAGCGATGAGGAGGTGGTGGTGGAGTTTCTGTTTAGTGGCGGGGGCGGTGATGTCCGCGTGCACCCTTCCATCGTTTCTCTCACCGGCAAGGGCCAAAGGGCGTTTTGTGTATTCACCCATGACGTGTTTCAACCGTACTCCAAGGACGTCAAAATTTATGCCATGATTCAGGAAAAGGGTGAAAATCAAGTCCCTTTTACTATTGTTTCCTCTAACAATTTCCCCAGTGGAGAAGACGGCTTGTTTTTGCTGTGGATAAACATGGATGAGGTTAGCAACGTGTACTTAGACGAACAGGAGGCAAAGGCGGTTAAGGAAGTGTTGCCGGTGTTTTCCCTTTCTAACGGGAAATGATCCTTCGCCTTTTTTTATTTATTTCAATATTATCGGTTGAGTAGTCGAGTTGCGCAAATGCTTTTTTTTTTTCCTAATCGTTCTGGTATTCGTGACATGGAATGCTATTAGCAGACATCTCTCTCTTTATGTTTATTTTCATTTCCTCCCATCACCCCTTTTCATCGTTGTGGTAAGTTATCGGAAATTCATTCTGGGCTCTACAATTCCTTCCATACGTGTAGATCACAGAACACTTTATTCGTCATTCTATATATATAGCTTCGTGTGCTAGTTCAGTCATGTCAGAAAACGCGACCCCAGCGTCGCTCCCCCCTGTGACAGGGGACTCTAACGAGGTCTTCACTTTACGGGTATGTCGCTTCACCCTGATGGATACCGCGGAGGACTCTGCGGTGTGGTGCTCCCGTGCCCGCAGTCAGTGGGGCGGGGGCAAGTCGATCGCGGTGCAGGTCTCTTGCAAGGCCAAAGTGCAGGGCATCACAGGACCACAGAAGGTGAACTTTTCTCTCTCCAAGAAGGGCTGGGCAGGGGCGGAGTGGGAGGAGGATGGTGTGGTGGTGCCCCTCGCGGAGGACCCTATCCTGTTTCTTGAGGTGGTAAGCGTGTCTAAAAAGTCCCAGTCGGTGCTAGGCGTTGGTCTCCTCTACGCACACGCGGTAGTGGCGGAGAAACGACAGTACTCCAAGTTCTGCGTGCACATCCTACCTAGCCGCTCTGCCATCGACGCCACCACGGTCCACGCGGTAGCCGAGGTGGAGATTGTGAGCAGTTTGTTAGAGGAACGACAAGAGAATAACTTTATCCCGTTAGAATATAATTTTGGTTCGGTGCGCGTTTCCACCGTGGACTTTTTCTACCCCCCGTTTCTGATCTCCGATTCCGGCCAGTACATTGTGTCTAATATTGTCTGCGCCATGAACATGACCGAATCGAGCTCCCTCGCCATGCAGTTAGTACCGTTGAAGGGCTCTAGCAATTATATCAAAACGGAGCCCTCCAAGGTGATCACGGTCCGCCCTCAGCAACGGGTGTACTTTTGCGGGACGTGGAATCTCAGCCAAAAGTCCTCCATGCGGACGATGGAGCTCCAGTTGATGGTGAACGGCTCCCAGCAGCCCTCCGGCCCCATCATCATTAAGGTCCACGTCACCGTCCCCCAGTCCCTCACGTCCGACGTGCCCTACCACTACTGGGTGAACACCACCATGGTGACGAACCGGTCCATCCTAAAGTCGCAGGAGCTCCCACTCATCAAGACCATCCTCCCGGTCCACCGGGTGCTGGGGAGCAGTACGGTGGATCAGACGGAGGGGATGATCGTGGCGTTCGACAAGGATAAGGGGGAACAGGTGCTCGTGAAGGCGAGCGGGGTGCCGGTGCCGATGAGCGGGAGGAGCAACACCGGCGGTTTAGATGTGTCCTCCGTGACGGATTTGATCAATGCGAATTTCACGTTTGACTCCAACGCCTCGTTTGTCCTGCGGGACCGAAACACATCCGGGAGTTTCAGCAATCCCAGAGGACCCCTTCTCAACATTTTTCAAAAAACTTGCTATTGCACCATTCTACTTGGTACGATTCGCGGCTTTCCTATCGTATATGAAACCACCACTGGTGTCTCCCCGTCCTTTCAAGTGAGCCTGACACTGCTCGACCAGAAGGGTTGGCAGATTATAAGGGGAGAAACCCTCCCTAGCTATCAGAGCGCCAGTGGCAGTCTGCGGTGGACGGAGGAGCTCGTACTGCGCAAGTGGCCGGGGGCGCTCTCCACGCAGTTTGTCCGTTTGAATCTAACGGAGGTGAGGGCGAGGGATGGGGACGAGACCCCTATTGGCTCTGGCCTGATTTCGTTGCGTAGTATGAAGCGAACCTACGTCCACACTTCCCTGAGCGTCGCCTTCTACGTCTACGAAACATACTCTCTGTATGACTCCCTCAGCTCACCGAGTCTTCTCATGAAGGACGTCAACATTGTGTTCTCTGAAACCCTCTAGTTTATTTCTATCGTTCTAAGACTAATATGATGTTGGGTGTGCGTGTTACCCGGAGTCCTCCCCAAAAACTTTCTTTTATATATTCTTCTGTACATTATTTTTACTTGCACTATGATCAAATTTGTAAAATGGCGCCACTTTTTTTTTTTTCTTTTTTCATCTGATCCGGCTATTTCACTTTGCTATGCTATTACTAGCTTCTCATATTTTCTTACTTTTTTTTTTTTTAATTATTTTCTCCCCCTTTTTTCTTTGTCTCCCACTACAGCAGGTTTACTCATGGTCAAATCTAACTACATCCGTGCGGGTCGTTTAGTGCGCATCATCCGTGGTCCCCGCCAGGACCGTGTCGGCGTGATTGTCGACATTGTGGACGGAAACCGCGTTCTGGTGGAGAACACCGAGGATGAGAAGATGTGGAGACACGTCCAGAGCATCCGCAACGTGGAGCCCCTCAAGTTCCGCGTGGAGATCGCCCGCAACCCCCGCACCAAGGCCCTCAAGGAGGCCCTCGAGTCCTCCAAGGTGCTCGACAAGTACGCCGCCACCCGCACCGCTACCCGCATCGAAGCCAAGAAGGCCCTCGCCGCCTCCACCGACTTTGAGCGCTACCAGCTCCGCGTGGCCCGCCGCTCTCGCGCTCACTGGACTCGCAAGGTCTTTGATGAGAACGACGCCAAGAGCCCCGTCTCGTGGCACAAGGTCGCCCTGAAGAGAATCCAGAAGAAGGCCAAGAAGCTTGACACCACCGATGCCGCCAAGAAGCGTATTGCCAAGGCCAAGAGCGCCAAGAAGACCAAGAAGTAAACATTGTGAATGCTTCCTTTATTTTATTTTTTCTTTCCCTTTCAAAAATTCCCTTCTCTTCTTTCATATAACATGTATTGTCAACGCTCTCTCACAGGGGAAACACCGGACCCTCTCATACCTTTTGTACTTTAAATCTGATTTTCTCCTTTTATTTCCCCTAATAATAATAGTGATAGAACACGATTACAAATGATTCTAATAGGATTGACCGGTGGGATTGCGTGTGGGAAGTCCACCGTTTCTTCTCTCCTTCAGGAAAAGTATCAGATTCACATTATCGATGCCGACCGTCTCGTGCGAGAGTTGCAAACGGCTGGCGCCCCGTGCACGCGGAAAATCGCCCGACAGTGGCCGCAGTGTGTAGATCCCGTGACCGGCGAGTTGGACCGAGCGGCACTGGGGGCCATTGTCTTTGAGTCCAAGGAGGCCAGGAAGAAGCTGGCTGACATTATGAACGGTCCTATCTTTTGGACCATTTTTTCCGAGATTTGGAAGGCCTGGCTGCGGTCCGGCTCCCGCACGGTGGTGGTGCTCGACGCCCCTACTCTCTTTGAGACGGCCATCTTCACCCACTTCATTAGCGGTGCTGTGGTGGTCTCCTGCTCCGAGGAAAAGCAGATTGAGCGGCTCCAATCGAGAAATAATTACTCCCGCCCCGAGTCTCTCAACCGTATCCGTAGTCAAATGCCCCTGGAGGCGAAGCGAAAGCGTGCGGGGTTTGTGATTGAGAACAACTCCAACTCCATCGATGCCTTGAAGACGGCCGTGGATGACAGTGTGCGTTGGATGGAGAAGCAGTCGAGTCACAAGCTCACTTTCATGGCATGGGGCTCTCTGTTGGCTGTGGCAGTCCCTATCGTGGCGATTGGTGTGACGTGGTGTCGGTAACCACACTCTTCCCGCTTTCACTCTTTTTTTTTTTTTCTTCTTTTACTTTTCGAATTCATCTTTGTGTTTCCTCCCCTTTTTTTTAAAATATGCATTTCTGCATTTACTCTTATTTCCCCCAACCCCGTTTAATTGCAAAAGATTTTTACCCCTTTCAAAGTATTGTTTATTTAGTAAACCTTTCACCACGTTCCGTCGTTCACTTTCACTACGAAAGATGTCTTCTGAACTCACATGGCCCGTCCGCCGTGTCCGCAGCGAATTCGTCGAGTTCTTCAAGGGCAAAGATCACACCTTTGTGCAGAGCTCCCCCGTCGTCCCGCTGAACGACCCCACTCTATTGTTTAACAACGCTGGCATGAATCAGTTCAAGGAGCTCTTCCTGGGCACCGCGGACCCCACCACCGAATTCGGCCAGCTCAAGCGTGCTGCCAACTCCCAGCTGTGCATCCGCGCCGGCGGTAAACACAACGATCTCGATGATGTCGGTCGCGACACTTATCACCACACCTTCTTTGAAATGTTGGGGTCCTGGTCTTTTGGGGACTACTTCAAGAAGGACGCCATCACGTGGGCCTGGGAGCTGCTCACCGTGACCTACGGACTGCCCAAGGACCGCCTCTACGCCACCTATTTTGAGGGCGACCCGGCCAACGGTCTGGAGCCCGACTTGGAGGCCAAGCAGCTGTGGGGTCAGTTCCTCCCGGAGGACCACATCATCCCCGGTAACGCCAAGGACAACTTTTGGGAGATGGGTGACGTGGGTCCCTGCGGTCCTTGCTCCGAGGTCCACTTTGACCGTGTGGGCGGCAGAAACGCCGCCGATTTGGTGAACCACGACGACCCTCTGGTGATTGAGATTTGGAATTTGGTGTTTATTCAGTTCGAGAGACAGGAGGGCGGCAAGCTCGTCCAGCTCCCCAAGAAGCACGTGGACACCGGCATGGGTCTGGAGCGACTGGTGTCGATTCTGCAGAACGTGCAGTCCAACTACGACACGGATGTGTGGAGCGGTATCTTTGACGGCATTCAGAAGGCCACCGGATACCCCCAGTCCTACTACGAGATCAAGGACCAGACCGACAATGACGCGATGGTGGCCTACCGTGTGGTGGCGGACCACATCCGCTGCCTCTCCACCGCGCTGGGGGACGGCGCCGTGCCGGACTCGGTCGGAAGGGGTTTTGTGCTCCGCCGCATCATTCGCCGTGCCATCCGATACGGCGTTCAATTTCTGGGCGCCAAGACGGGCTTCTTCTCGGAGCTGGTGGACTGTGTTGCCGAGTCTCTCGGGGACTTTTTTCCCCACCTGAAGGACCCCAAGGTCATCCAACGCACCAAGGCCATCTTGCTGGACGAGGAGCAGTCCTTCGCCAAGACGTGGGAGACTGGCTTGAAACACTTTAGTAAGGCGGTGGAGGAGGCCAGGGAGGCGAAGTCGGACACTATCAGCGCGTCCAACACGTTCATTCTCCACGACCGCTACGGTTTCCCCGTGGACCTCACGCTTCTCCTCGCCGAAAAGGCAGGGATGAAGGTGGACCTGGAGGGATTTCACGCGGAAATGAAGGCCAACCAAGTGGGCGGCGGCCGCACTGCCGCGGCGAAAACGTTCATCGACGTTCACCACATTGAGCGTTTGCAGTCGCTGAAAATCCCCCCTACCGATGACGGCGCCAAGTATGTCTGGAACGAAAACACGGGCGACGTGCTGGCCATTTACTGCCAGAAGAAGGGCGAGTTTATAGACCTGTTGATGCCGTCGAATGATTTTGGCGAAGAGGGCGTGGCGCTCATTTTGGACCAAACCAACTTTTACTCCGAGTCTGGCGGTCAGATCTACGACACGGGCCGCATCGTCGCCGCCGCGGATAGCGTGTTTGAGGTGAAGAAGGTCTACACCGTTGGTGGGTACGTGGTGCACATTGGTAACCTCTCCAAGGACTCCGCCGCCCCCATCCCCACCTCCGCGAGCGTGCAGCTCCAGGTGGACTATGACCGACGAAAGGCCATCGCCGCCAACCACACCTCCACCCACGAGCTCAACTGGGTGCTGCGCCGGGTGCTGGAGGACCAAAAGGAGGACAGCTTCATTGAGGTCAACCAGAAGGGCTCCTTGGTCACCGAGGAGGTGCTGCGCTTCGACTTTAGCTATAACACGAAGCTCACCAACAGCGAGATTGAGGAGGTGGAGAAGATTCTCAACGAAAAGATCAACGCCAATTTGGAGGTCTACCGCGAAAAGGTCTCCCTCGCCGAGGCGTCCCGCATCTCTGGCTTGCGCTCCATGTTCGGTGAAAAGTACCCCGACCCCGTCTCTGTCATCTCTATCGGTGCCCCCATCGATCAAGTCCTGGAGGACCCCGAGAACGCCAAGTGGAAGGAGTTCTCTATTGAGTTCTGCGGCGGCACGCACCTGACCAAGCTGGGCGACTCCCAGAGGGCCGTCATCCTCTCCGAGGAAGCGCTCATGAAGGGCGTGAGGAGAATGGTGGTGGCGACGCGGTCCGAGGCGGGGAAGGCGGTCGCGTTGGGCGCGGTGCTGGAGAAGGAGTACGCCGACATCGTGAACGCCGCGGCCTCTGCGGCGAGCGTCAAGGCGCTCTCTGTGCTGAACAAAAAGGTGGGCGACAGCGCCGCCCCTCTCCTCGTCAAGAACAAGCTCCGTGAGAACATCGACACCGAGATCAAAAATATGAACGCCCAGCTGAAGGCGCTGACGGCGAAGGCGAAGGAGGACGCCGCGGAG
Organism: Angomonas desouzai; assembly: GCA_000482185.1. NCBI lineage: Eukaryota > Euglenozoa > Kinetoplastea > Trypanosomatida > Trypanosomatidae > Angomonas > Angomonas desouzai. The sequence continues at coordinate 1,458 of AUXL01000427.1, read as the reverse complement.
GCAGGAAAGGCGCTGGCGGCCTCTTACCCCGCGGATCAGCCGCTGCTGGTGCAGGTGGTAAACGACTACGGCGCCGACCGCGAGGCCCTTCTGTCCTTTGTGGACGCCTTCCTCGCCGCTGTGTCCTACCCGGTGGGCATCTGCGTGTTCGGCAGCGACGGCACCAACACCCTTGCGCTGGCCAAACTGCCGAAGGAGTTGGTGGCCAAGAAGTGGAGTGCGGTGTCGTGGATCAAGGCGGCGGTGGGGAAGGGAGGCGGTAAGGCGGACTTTGCGCAGTCCGGACTGCCCTCCAAGGATTTGGAGAAGGCCGTCTCGGTCGCCAAGGAGGAAGCCGACAAGATGAAGGCGTCGGCGTAGGTTTAAAAGAAAAACGTTTTTCTCTTTTTAATACTTGTTTTTTTTTTTTTTCTACCTTTTCTGAAATTACCACTTTTATCCAATTTTACTTAGCGTTCTGACTTTACTAAAAAGTATAAAAATAAATAATAATAAAAAAATTATAATAATTATATTTCACTTCTATATAAAACATCTTGATCAATACTTCTTAAGCTAACTCTTATTCGAAATCTTTCTTCTTTTTTTCCTAGTTTTATTGGATGTGATTTTTTTTTTCTTTTTATTATTTGCTTGTTAGCCGTATTGTGCAACTGAAATATATCTCCCCTCTTTTCTCTCCCTTTTGTTTTGTAAAAATTTAGTATTTTTGCGTGTTAATTTCTTTTTTGTTTTTTCCATTAGTTCATAGCCGCGTCATTTATTAGTATTATTTTTTTCTCCTTTTTTGTATAGTTTTTTTCTCTCCCCCTCTCTGTACATTTATTTTCATTTTCAATTACTTTTTCTTTTTTTTTTCTTGAACGGAAATGTCCTGTGATAGAAGCAGTGCCGAACTACCCAGTCGGCCTCCCTCCATGAGCAGCGTCCATGGAGTCTACGGCTCCCCCCTCATCCACATCCCTCAGCCCAAGCGGATGTGCGGCGTCAGTCCCTCCCCCAAGGTGTCTGACACCACCCCCTTCTCCGTCGACGGCTTCAATGTGCGCTCCCTCCCCGTCCTCCACCCCCCGCCCTCCCGCCACAGCTCGCTCCCTCTCTGTGCCGGCGACGACGACTTTTCCTCCTTCTTCACCACGTGTGATATATCCGGCTCCTTTGAGGGAGAGGTGATCGACGCGGAGGCGGTAAAGGGGTTTGTGCGGGATGGAGCCCAGCGCCGAGGGGCGTGGGAGAGCGGGGAAGGCGGGAACAGCTCCCGTTCCTCTTTTTCGAAATGCGATGAACTGTAAAAAAATAAAATAAAAGATAAAATAAACGTGAAGCTCATTTTTTTAATTTTTTCTTTTTTTCTTTTTTCTGAGAGAAGAGAAAGCGGGCGTTTGAAGGCCGTTATGCTCCTCTCTCACTTCCCCCTTCCTTTTTTTTTTTTGAGCTAAGCGTGTGACTAAACTATAT
>AUXL01000426.1:0-10540 GCA_000482185.1 Angomonas desouzai | reverse complement strand
ATCGTTTTTGGCCAAGTAGTGAAGGTAGGGACGGGGTTTGGATAATGTTTGGCTGGGCGAGGTTGAGGTGACCAATAACGCCCTGGATGCGGATACCAATGATGAGCTTGGCGGGGTTGAGGTAGAGCACTTGGGTGTTGCCCACCACTGTAATAGCGGTGGACATTGGATCTAAATGGGTGTGTGCTTTTCTGATTTCGTGCACTGAAAAAGAGGAGGAGGGAAGGGGGAAAAAGAAGATTTGTTTTTGGATAACAGTGTGATATAATCTTTTACATTAGTATTATCGTATTCCAAACGACAATAATGAGAGTAAAAACAATAAATTCAGCTGTGTATTGTACATTGGGTAAAACAAATTATGATAATAATACAGTTTTGTTTTTTTTACTTCTTCTGCTGCGTCGTTTCAAACTCTTCTTTCCGTTTATGAAAGGTTTGCAGTCTCGTCTGAAAGTCCTTTTCCTTTTGCTCCTCCGCCAACGGCAGCGATAGCTCGAGGGCGGGGGGAGGGGAGAGGGACCGTGCGGTGCCCCCTAGACGGTTTCCTCTCCGACTGGGCGGTACGGCTCCACTTTGCGTGACCGGTCGTGAACTAGGGATATTTGCATTCCGTATTCTCCCCGGTGAGTTCCGTCGAGACCCCCTTCCCTCCATCTCACCGTCCTCGTCATCGGAGGAAGAGGTTCGCTTCTGTTGTTTTCGGTAGAACTCCTCCAGACGGGCTTTAGACGACTGCGAGGTAAAAGTATCAATGTCCTCCTTGTCGGCCCGTTGGGGCTCTAACGGGTAGGCGCCATCGGCAAAAGAGACGTAGTAAGGATGAGAGTGAGAGGACTGCTGCGCGGAGTCGTCTTTGGAGTCGCTTTCCGTCCTTCTGTCGTCCTCTATGGGAACTGTAGTAAGACGTTCTAGCAAATCTGCCCCCTCTCCTTTCTGATTGGGGTGGTACTTGGTGAGCCGTCCCTTGAGCTCCTCTCTCTCGGCCTCATAGCCTTTATAGGTGAGAAACCGCTCGCGGAGAGAGACGTTACCCTGAAAGACTTCATTAGGGGCGTCCTTCAGATAGGCGATCATCTCATCCTCCTCTTTGGTGGGGATGTAGTTCTTGTTCTTGGGGACCTTGAGGCGCTGGTTGATAATCGCGGCGGCCTGACGCTGTCGCCGGAAGGCCTCCTCGGGGTCTTGTTCATTGTCATTGAGATTGACACGGTAGTAGAGTTCCTTTTCACCTTCTTGAGGAACATAGTACACCGTTTCCTTATGAAGGTCCCACGTACTCGTCGTGCTCTCCACCTGCGAGACCGTCTGATGGTGCCGCGCCTGTCGTCGCCGTTCTTTATTCTGATACATCTCCGAGGTCCCCAACAGACGCATCAACTCCCGTTCGTTTTCAATCTCCCTCTGCTGTCGATCGCGACGTTCCTTTTCTTCCTGAACCATCTCCACACGGTGTTTCTTTTCTCCCTCGGTCCTCCTCATCGGTGGGGGTATCGGTCTTCATGAGGACTGGGCTCTCGGAGGCGGTAGACCTATTCTTTTGCTCCTCCTTCTCTTGTAATTGCGTTTGAAACTTTTCTTTCCGTTCTTCCACCTCTCTCCGTCGCTGTACCATGGTATGGGCAATTGCCTTTTGCCGTTCTTCTGGTAGTAATTTAATCGCATCCACACTTTGTTGATTAATGATTTGTGCTTCATTGGCCTCTTGCTGAAATTCGACTTGTTTCCGGTCATGACGGTAATCAGTGCGGTAGAGGACGGATAACTGCTCTTCGGTGAAGCCGTTCAGTGGCGCCAGCAGAGAGAACCGACGCGCTGGGTTGTTATTTTTATTATTAGTGGAAGCCATTTTTGGAGTGGGTTTGGCATTTTCAATGAGACAGATGTACACAATGGACCAAAACTCGGCGTAGTCCTCTTCTGTAATAGCGGCGTAATCGCGATAAAAGATAAACGGAAACGAGAAAAACTTTTCAAAAAAGACTTCAAAAGAGACCAACTCGGTGGTGCCACGGTAGACCCATTCCTCCTCGGCAATGTCCATGTGCACCCCCACTAGGAGTGTGGGGAAGAATAGATGTAAGAGGTCTAACACAAAGTTCATGTACGCTTCCTTTCCCAGTCGATTGCGTAACTGTAAAGAGGACGCACTGCTATTGCCGTCTTCATCGGTTTTGGGAAGGGCGTCAAAAATGTCGCGGAGGGCCTGACGGGCGAGAGCGGCGTTGTGGTGGAGGTGGTGAAGTTGCGGTACCCTTTCGACGTGGGGTCCACCGGTGGGGGAGGGAAGAGACCTGTCGTAGAGGAGGGGGGAGCGACCTTGGTGAGGTCGACGGTCCAGCGGCGGCGATCGTGACGCAGCGGAGGGGACTGGGATTGCACCTGCAACACCGGAAAGACACTTTGGGGACTTGCGTCTTAAAGTAGCGATCCTCCGCCTGTTTCCGCTGAGAGGCCTCTTCCTCCTCGACGGTTTGATTCTCCTTTTGGTAGTGAGACTTTGGCATCGTCAGTTGCGCCCCCACCACCCTCGCCAGACCCCCGTCCCGCCGGCACCGCCACTCCTCCTGAATCGCACGACAGTATATCTTATAGTGTAACAGTAACAAACTCTGCCGATAACAGCCAAAGTAGACGGGCGTCAGTGGGGGACTTACTTTGGCGGTGGTTCTATTCGACTCGCCACCGTCCCCCGCACCGTCTTTTTCATTGGTGATGTTCGAAATGACCTTTTTACAAGTGCCCTTGAGAAGACAGTCGGTGGGAAGGAGGGCGATAAAGTTAATGTAATGGGCGCCCTCAAATAAAGGGGTGAGAGGAGCGGGGGCTCTGGCATCGCCAATGGCAAATGGATCCACCACCACACTTTTTGCCACTTTAGCGGTGGTTCCGTCTTCATTGGAGTTGCCCTTCCCTTGAATGGTTTTATGAGGCCCAGAGACGATGGCCGCAGAGGCCTGCTTCAGCGCCGTTTCTTCCTCTTCCTCCTCTTTGCGGTCGAATTTATTCCGAAAGTAACTCTTTTCTCCGACGAAGTCGTTGTAATCCACTGTGACACCATAATCTCGTAACAATTGCACCTTTTTGGTGACGTCATTGACATGATTCGCCAACGCTCCTGTCTTGCTTTGGTGTACCGCTTCCGTTTTTCAATGCGTTCCTTGTCATCTTCCTCGGTCAGAGGCCACATGGCGTGACGAGAGTCGGGCACTACACGAATATACCCATTCGGAGGAAACTCACGAGTGGGGTGGCGTCCTTTTGACTCTCCACCGGCGACGCGGTCGTCGGCCACACATAAGAGAGGCCGTAAAAGTTTTCAATGCCGTCCTCCAGCGAGTCCATCACCTCCCTCAGTCGGTCCTTGTACACCTCTTGCCGCCGTTCATAGCTGCGATCCTCCCGGACTGGGGCGGCGGTGGAGGCCACACCCCCCTCCCCCTCCGGAGCCCCATTAGAAGACAAGTCGATCATCGCGACGGCGTTTTCTTCCAAAATTTGCATTCGTCTTTTTTTCCTTTCCTCTTCGGAGATCTTCTTTGGGGGAAGCACTAACGCGGGGTGGGGTTCGTCCTCCGGGCGCTGCGACTGACGAGGGTCGGTGTACCCCACGACCCGCCGAGCAGAGACGTGTTCACTATTGAGATTGTAATCCTCCGGAAGCTCCTCCGCGGACTGTGGCGGCCCTCCACCCCGGACCAAATCCGGTAGCTGAATATTACCGTCCATAATGTCCTTTTTGTTGACGTTCTTTTGCCAGTCGGAGAGCTCCAGAGAGGCGCGACGCTTTCGGGAGAGGTAGCCCTCCACCACCTGCACCTGTTGCAGCTGTTCCTCGGTGGAAAGCGTCGGGGGGAACTGGGCCAAGAGGAGACGGCGAATGGTACTGAGTGCACTGCACTGAATTACACTATTGGGGTGGCGTGTGGCGCAGATTTGCTCCAACAGTCCTACCAAGTCCATCCCGGCCTGTGAGCCTTTCTGCATCAACGACTCCGAGATGGGGAGACGAATATACTGCGACATGACGGTGAGACTCTTGGGGTCCATCCCCGCCTTACTGGTGACGCGGTAGGGCTCCAATTGAAGGAGTTTGAGCTCGTCACGGTAGTACTGGGAACTAAGGTCGGTGAGACGCTTCCGATACTCCAAATCCACTAGAACACGCTTCCACCACGGGAGAACAGCGTAGGCCGCCCCCACCGCCCCCGCCCGCTCAAACCTTCCCTCTATTTTCTGTTGCAGCAGGGCACTCTGCTGGGTCAGACGTTGCACCATGGGGTCGCCGGCTAGAGGAGAGCTCTGCTTTACACCAGTACTGCTGCTACCGGTGGTTGACACCAGAGGCGGCCGTGGCGAGAGGGAGCGCTGTTCTAAAACGGTTTCTGATTTTAGGGTTTGGTTTGCCGTGTCGTTGGGGTCCATTTTGGGCACTGTGAGCGGTCGTGGGGACCGTCGACTACTAGTATGCATTTGAACCTAATTTTTATTTATGATGCTAAAAGGGAAAGGAAGAGAGAGAGAGAGAAATGGTATGTTAGAATAATAGAGCAGTAATCCAATAAAAACTGTATAGTAGTTGTACTCTGGTAATAGGAAACACAATAACAACAACACTTATCTTAATATTACACGCCCACTTACTCTCATTCTTCTTATTCCTTCTTGTTGGAGCCACCCGCATGGACCGCCTGATAGGTTTCCACAAAGCCCTTCTTCTCCTTCCACTGCACATTCAATGGGAGCAGTCGCCAGGTGGTAGAAACCCTATTCCGAATGCATCGATTCGCGGCCTGTCCTATATTCTGACAACACAGTAACTGTTGTAGTTGCGCCCCCGCCGTCGAGGAGGGGAGATCAAAGAGTAGTTTATCATTTTGTTTCTTCATGTGCTTGTCCCCTTGATCGGTCGGCTTCACAGAGTAGACGATACCACGGACATGGAACTGCGCCTTGGCCTCCACCATGGGGAAGAAACTCACATCAGAGGCGGGCTTCGACCCATAGAGCAACCACGCCGGTTTGAACAGTGAATTCAAGAAGGTCCCTTCCTCGTAGATGGACTTGGCGGCGTCAGATTCATAATAAAGGGTGATGCTGTTGGTGATGAATTCTTTCGTAGTGGTGCCGCTGTGGGAGCGGTTCGAGTAGCAACGAATGTTGGGAATGGTGAGAATACCCTTTCCGTTGGTGCAAGTGCCCTCCGGGAAGCACACCACCCGACACCGCATCCCCCTCGCCCGTCGCTGCACCTCACTCAAATCCACATACTCACCATTATTTTGGAACAACTGAGGACACTCTGTGAGGGCGGTAAGAAAAGGAAGGGAGCCGGTCTGGCGGACATACGACCACACCCGCCAGCGTTGAATGGGAGAGGGGTAAAAGGCCTTGACGTGATGCTTTTCGGTGGGTGGGGAAAGCAGTAGACCAAAAAGGGCTCCGCGAGAAGCAGTTCGACCACCATGGAGTCCCACACGGATTGTTGATTAACAAAGATGACGTCTCCCGCGGTGACGTGATTCCGGTTGGCCTTCTCGGTCTCAGCGTGGGCCCTCCATTCAGGGAGCAGGTGACCGAGAAAGAAGAACATCATGCGGAGGGCCACCTGTTTCTGCAGAATAACAAGGCCTACATAGGAAGACAGGGGTAACAGATTCAGGGGGTAGAAAATGACGTAGATCAGGGTATCGACAAGGAGCATCAGTAAGCTGAAGAATCCCACAAATAGAAGGCGGACGGGGAACATGACGACGGTGAGGACCTTACCGAGAGTGTTGGGGTGGATTTGAAAAGGAAAGGGGTTGATCCCATTGGTGGCGTCCCCGAATTTTCTATATTTTTCCATAATGTTATAAATTTATTGGACTTTATTATTAGAAGGAGGGAAGAGATAGCATCACTTTTGACAATATGCTGGGCCAACACATTCCACAGTAGATTCCAAATCCTTTCTTTCATTATTATTTTAGTTTTACAAGTTGATGTGTTGAAAAAGAGTTTTTGTACGAAAACGCGATAAAGAATAGTAATTAGAATAAATCCATCACAATGACACCCACACCAAAACAAAACAAAAACAACGAATGCTTTTAAAATCTTCTTTTGCTGTTTTTGTTTTGGTAGGATTTTTTTTTTTATTTTCTCCCTTCTCTTAGTCGGAGTCCGAGGAAGAGCTCTCAATGGTCATGTTGGGAACCAGCGCATTAAAGTAGTGATAATCAAGCAAGACTTGATTACTAACTGGCTTAATATGCACCAACTTGGAAGAGAAACGATAATGCGTGACAATATCCGTCGTCGTGTACGTCTTTTTGGACACAATAACAGCACCAGACTCCATTTCCGTCGCATCAAATACCGCCACAATCTGAAAGCGGTTACTGTTTAGCTGTTTCCCGTCGTCGTTGTCGCCTTTATAACGTAGGGGGATGTGCGCCGAGGCATCAGGGTCGTCGTTGTTGCTCGTAGGGTCATACATGGTGAGCGCATTGAGTCGGGGAAGGTTCAAGAAGTGATAGAGCGGACTTCTCTCATCAATCGTATGGGTAATGGTAGAGGGATACCACAGCGAGAGCTGATCGGATTCCTTTTCTAGATACGTTTCCTCCGCGCACTGCCAGTGGAGTTCACTCACACTCAACCGACCCGTTGACTCTCCTCATTATCCCCGCCGCGTTTGCTATCCGTTTTCGACGTGGTGCTAGAGTGGTTGCCGCCGTGGATATTGTTACTACTGTTATTGTTTCTTCCCGATGGGAACCGGCGCTGCCCATCTCCCGCCATCAGAGGGGAGTCGAAGTCATGCTCGGAGGGCTGGAAGGAGCTGTTGGTTTTGTCGGAGAGAATCTCTACCATTTCATCGTCGTCAGAGTCGTCCTTCTTCTTTGCTGCCAATTCCGTCACGTCATTTCTACTGACCTGTCGACTGTTGCCACCGCTCGGCTTCCCTCGGACGGGTTTCTTTGACTTCTTCTTGGATTCCTTCCCTTTTGCGGTTCTCCATTGTTGTTATTCTCATCCTCGGAGGACTCTGGAGAATGGGTACGAGAGCTCACGTTGGAAAGCGTATCACTGCCGTCCCCCGGTTTCCCGCTAGAAGAAGACGAGGAAGAAGAAGACACTCGTTTCTTTCCTTCTCTTGCCTTTTTGGTTTTGTGCGTAGTTCGCCCTCTAGACTGCGTGCCTTGACTCTCATTGCCTGCGACCTTGGAGCTACCACCCCCCGCGGGAGACGGCGTCTTCTTTTTCTTTTGTTCCTGTTTGTATTTGAGAAGCGCTTGCATGATGGGGTCCTGGGACTCGGTCACCTTGCCGGTGGAGCGCTGCTGGAGTAGCTCTGGGGTGAGGGTGGGGGCGGTACCGGTGGCCTTGGACCGATCCTGGGGCAATAGCGGATGCTTCTTGGACCGCCGCCACAACTTCTTTTCGCGGTGAATCTGACGATACTCATCAAACGGTTCAGCGGAGACCACGAAGAGTCTCAGGCGGCCCTGCGCGATGGGTTTGCTATTTTCCACATTCGCCATGCGAAACGACAATTTCCATCGATCGAGTCGACCGGGGACGGGGACTAACGTACAGAAATCACTAAACACGATACGGTTTCCTAATTTACCGGTGTACTCCGCCTTTCCTACCACTAACGCCGCGACGAGACCGACAAAGATGATGTTCACATACGAACACATCATGACAATGAGGGCGCGGCCTCGGTAGCATGGGGAGGTAGGATCGGTCATCTCCTCTCCGTCCTCGCCCATGTAGCCACCGTTGGCTGCCAGACTGACCACAGAAAAGTAAAGCGAATTAAAAAAAGTGGTCCCATCCCGCGCCCCGCAGGTATAGCTCCAACCATAGTACATAAAGGTAAAGAACAGGACCACAAGGAGGTAGAGCGAGAGAGAGAAGGAGAGCAGCATTTTCCAACTCTGCGAGCGGAGAAGGTAAAAAATACTCAGACTCTTAAAGTGAAAACTGTGGACACCAGTCTGATTAAAGGTTAAGTTTCCCTCTTCATCAAAGATTTGAATCGAGTGACTACCCTCGTTGGTTTTGGCCTCATTTTGCACCTTCTTTTGATGCTCAGAAATGTTATAATAGGAAAAGCTGGAATTGGAAATCGGTGAGCCCTCCACCGCCCCGTACCCCCTCGCCGCCTGGGGGACCTCGAAGAGAGACTGGCGTAAGTCCTCTGGGATAAATACCTTTTTCCGCTGAGGTGAAATGGACTCTCCTCTTTTCATTGTACTAATAGCGTTTTATTCTATGCGTAAAACTAAAAAAAAAAGGGACTGATATGAATAAAGTAAGGGAATGGGAGCGGATGAAAGAGGTCACGAAAATAATAATAATAAAAATCAGTATTACTGAAATAGAATTTCACTTCCAGAAAAAAACAGTGTATTTATCTACATTGAGACTGATGCTCAACTAAATTCGCTCTTCCCAGTGGGAAAGTGGAAGGCGTGCAAGGCTTCAAATTGTGTTCGTATTGTTAAATATATAGGATATATGTATGCTTCTACATCTCGTTTTTTTTTCTTTTATTCCCGATGATGATACATATTCACAGAAAAGGAAAAGGGGGTATACTTCTTTTGCTTTTACAAAGAAATATAATAGTTAAAATTCGAAAAGGGAAAAAGGGGGAAAACAGTACATATATATCTTCTCTATCATTTTTTTAATTATTATTTATGCATCATCTTCATACATATCTTCCTCTTCCTCATAGGTGTCAGCACACTTGACAATGAGACGGATCTTGTTGTCTGCGACGAGCACCACACCAGCGCCGTTACTATGACCAACATACGCACTAGTACTAAAAATGGTAAACACACGAGCGTTCTTGCTGAGCTTCAGACCATCCGATTTCTCCTGATGCGCACGGAAAATGTACTCATACCCAAAGTGGTCCAGAAAGTCATCGACGGCCTTGGAGCCGAATAAAATGACCCCCGTGCCGCGAGGATTGCTACCGAAGCCGTAGTTGTCTAGTTTACTCTCATTCTCCGCGGGGTCGGCCCAGCAGGTGTCCATACCCACCTGGCGAAAGGTCTGGTGCTGGGGGGTCTCGTTCTCTGGGACTTGGAAGAAACTCTCCATAATAGGAAAGTCGTGACTCTTGAGCAAATCGAGACGGTCATCGGCGCCGCCGCGGAAGCGAGGAATACCACCGTGCGTGCAGTATATCTTTTGGTCAATGTTGGCGGTCAGAGGGAGATGGGCGAAGACCCCACTGCACGTGCGCCATACCTGCTCTCCTAGCGCGCTGCCAAAGACACTGTGGCACTGTGCGCGGAATGAGGTGTTGCCGTAGCCGCTGATATCGCCGCTGACCAGGGTGTCCTCGTGGTTGCCGCGGAGGAGGAGAATCTTGCTGGGGGCAAGCACCTTCATGGAGAAGAGGTAGGCGATCACCTCCACGCTGAACTCCCCACGGTCGACGTAGTCTCCCAGAAAGAGAAAGCGGTGAGGGGTGTAGCGGAGGTCTTGGAAGGAGATGAGGTTGTCCATAAAGTAGAACAAGTCACGGAAGTTGCCGTGGAGATCGCCAAAGACGTAGCAAGGACTGGTCATGCTGCCGTGACGGGGCTCATCGGTGAGAATACGCGTCATCTCGGAGCAGAGGGAGATCAAAGTGCGGCCAAAGCCCTCGACATCGTCGGGTAAATGCTGACAGCCGTTCTCCACCGCAAACGTTTTGACCACGTAGTGGTAGACGGCATTGCCGTAGGAGGAGACGGGAGAGAGGCAGTCTCTGGTGTACTGCTGATTAAACATGCGAAGGGTTTGAAGGGAGATCATCGCATCGGCGTCGAGGGAGAGGTCGCGGTTGAAGAGACCGCCTTGCAAGTTGAGCTGCTTCACCCCCGCGCGCTTCGCTAGATTAGAGGCGATGCTCTTGGAGGGATCCTCCGGGGAGGGTTCTTCGTCGTTGTTCTCCCCCGTCGTCGCCCGCACCAGTTCCTCCTCCAAATTCATATCCAGTGAGCCTTCTAGTCCGCCAGTACCGATGGAATAGCGAACACTACTGCGCTTGCTGCCAGGGCCTTGCGCGAAGCTGCCCTCCTTCATGAAGCGGCCAGACACCACTGGGGTATCTGCATCCCGCATATCCTCTCGTCCATACGTTTTATCCAGAATAGAGCTCATCGGCACCGACAGCGCGCTGCCATTCTCGATCACCATCACACTCATGGAGATCTCGTACTGCTTTGGGGGAGGGCTGTTGGTGAAGCCTCGCTTGCTTTGACTAGCGCCTAACGTGGCGGACAGACGAGCGGCCGCGGGGGACATGTTGTTGTTGTTTCGGCTGTCGAAAGAGGGCTGAGAGGGAGAGTTACCGTTGAGACTACCAGAGAGCTGTTCACTGCCGCGGTGCACGCTGCCCCTAGAGGAGCGGAGCTGGCGGCTGAGGGCGTGGTTCTCGGCCTGGAGGTCTAGCAGCTTATTGATGAGCGCTTCCTTGGGTAAATTTTGCAGATCGGCGGCCGTTGACATTTTTTTTTTAATTAATTAGTATTTAAAAAAT
>AUXL01000425.1:0-10542 GCA_000482185.1 Angomonas desouzai | reverse complement strand
AGACTTGGAGACGCTGATGGTGAAGTACGAAGAGGACGTCACCCCGCCGTGAAGCAGCAAATGAAAGACCTGACGGAGGGCCGTGAGCCCTTCCTCCACATGATCACCCGTATCACCAGCGGTTGGAACCCCGCCGTCCGCCCGGATGATAAGATGTTTAACACCGCTCCCCCCATGCCCGCTGTCAAGTTATTTGCGGAGCACAACACCGACTCTACCGAAAGCGACCTCAACGGCTACTATGTCAATATCACCAATATTTGCAACGAGTTCCGTTGGTAAGAAAGATATTCCCCTCTTTTTTTTTTTTCTGTACGTGCTTTAATTCGTCGGTGTAGGTCTTTTTCTTTCCATTTGTAGTAATATAGTTAAAGACGAATGCAGCGTGTATATAAAAAAGAAGAAAAACAAAAATTAAGCAAAACCATTAGTGAAACGTATATTTATATATATAGTATAGTGAATCCTGTAGCTGTGTTGTATTGAAATATAAAAGGTAAACATAATAATAGGGAATAATAAAATCTTGAATTGTTATTTATTTTAATATACCTGTTGCGTTTTCCTACTTTAAATTAGTTTCTCTTTTTCCTTCCCTTTCCTCCTTTACAATAAGTAGGCGAAAAAAAGTAGATTCTCAATGCAAAAATCTAGCCGCTCCTACACACGAGATCTCGTGACCTCCACTGTAGAATCTGTCGGCCTCTCCGACGAAGACGATGACTATCTCCCCGACTCCTACGCTAGTCTCAAAAAACTAATAGAAGAACTACGACTTCAGGTGCGACGGAATGAAGCTCAGATAGGCGCCCTTCAAAAGAAGCAGCAGCACCACTCCGAGGAAGTATTAGAGACATTTGATGACTTGGAAGTCTACGTGGAGAATGAATCTACTCTGAACGCGACCATTGGTAAATTCCTAGTAGAGGGTCGCCAGAAGAAGGAACACCAACGCTTTCGCGAGATTATAGCACAGACCCAGCAGAGGGAAAGAGAGGAGCTGGAGGCGGTGCTAGGGAGTTATAAAGCGGAAATAGTCCGACAGAAAGAGAAACAGGAAAAGGATTTAGAGGCCGTCCACCGACGACTCACCGCTATAGAAGAGAAACCGAAGGAATGGACCGAAGAGGGGATTCGTAAAATTTGCACCGAAGAAGTGCAAAAGGGGTTAAGGGATCTAGAAGAGAAGCTTATCGAACTCTTTAGAAAGGAAATCAATCTAGTCGCCAATACCATCACCGCCGAGTGTGAGGAAGTCCATCAGAGCGAGATGGCCATCACAAATGAATTGTTTGCTCGTTTAGAAGGATTGATGAAGGAAAATGAAGAAAAAATGGTGCAGCAAATTACAGAAAGTGTCACTTCAATACAGAAAGAGATGGAAACTCAATCGGCCTCTTCTCAACAACCGGTGCAGGAGGTAAAGCAGGCGCTGGACGAGGTGGAGAAGGCCATAGAGGAGGTGAAAAAGGCCCAAGAAGAAGACAAGGCAAAGAGAAAAAAAGAGTCTGCCGCCGCTGCTGCTCCAGTCGCGGCTCTTGGTAACGAAGTCGAAAAGCTAAAGGACGAGATAAAGAAGCAAAACAAAGAACTAGGTATCTTGAAGGATAAAAACCCCCTTGAAGGCGCCTTCAACGAGGTGAATGATTGGGTGGGGGACTTGGATAAGCGATCTGTGAGTAGAGGTGAAATTATAGAAATTGTGAGTGAACTGCGAGACGCCATTGCGAACCTTCGAGAGGAGATGAACAGTGTGTGATAGATGTGATGTGTTTTTAGATTTTAAATTTCTAGATTCTTGATTTAACAAAAAAAAAAAATGACATTCTTTTCTTTTTCTTTCACTTTTTTACATTGTGTGGTGAATATATTTCACTATTTCCAATAGTATTTTCATCTTTCCTTTTCCTTTTCATCTTTACCAAAGGTATTATACCACTACTTATATATTTATACTGTACCCCGCCTCACCATGGCGGACCAACCAAAAGTGGAGCCCACGGTAAGCGACATGCTGCTGGTGAATCTAGAAAAAGACTTCAACGAGGCCATGACGGCGCTCGACGGAGAGGAAGCTTTAGGCCACTTTCGCTTAGAATACGAAAAGCTCTATCGGGCCCTCAAGCAGAGTCACGAGTCCGAAAAGCGGCTCGTTGCCCAGTGCCAGGAGCTCACACAGGAACTACTTAGTAACGCAGCAAAGATGCAGGCCGCGGTGAAACTCTCTAAAGGCGACCACAGCACCATAGAAGCCCTCAAAAAGGAAATTGAAAAGGCGTGGAGGGCGGTCGATAGCGCGAATGACAAGGACCTCCGAGCGAGAGAGACGGTCAAGACGCTAAAAGAGGAGATAGAAACCCTGAAGGGAATGATCCAGGAGGGCGGTACGTTTTCCTCCGACCACGCCTCCACTTTAGAAGAACTAAAACTGGAGAATAAGCGTCTTCAGGTGGAGTCGGAGGAGATGAATAAGCAAATCGATCTCTATACAAAGGAACTCACCGAAATGGCGATTACACTGAAGGAAAAGCAAAACGAACTCAATACCAATCGTGACGAAACGGAGCGAATCACCGACCGCTTCGAACTGGTCCGTCAGGAGCACCGACGGGAGAAGAATGCACGGGAGCGGTCCGACTATCAGGCGAAGGAACTGCTGGTCGTGCTCAAAGGTCGACAGAATGATGTACAAATGCTCGTCGCCAAGGAGGCGGAGCTCAGTAACGCCGTGGCCACCCTTAACGCTCAAATCACGGAGCAGCAACAAAAGAAGCAAGCCCTGCAGAAAAAGTTGGACACCGCGGAGAAGCAGTTATTCCACACACAGCAGTCCTACAACGACTGTCTTGACACCACCACCGACCTGAATGAGAAGTTGCAGCAAAAAGATAAGGAAATCACCGAGACGGAAAAGAATATCAACGAAACTCTCAATGAGGTGGAACGCTTGGAAAGGTTGAAAGTACACGACTTTAAGGAATTAAGTAAGATTCAGCAACAAAATGATGCCATCAAGCAGGAACACGAGAGTCTCAAGTTTCACCAGCAGAGCATCACAAAGCGGATTGACTCGTACAATAAAGAAAAGGAGAGCCTTCTCAAGGCGTTAAAGATGATGCAAAATGAACGGGAGAATTTAGAAAAGGTGGGCGCCAATGAGGCGCTCAAAAAAGAAAAGCTCTTAGCCCTTCTCCAACAGGAGGAAAAGAATCTCAAAGATATGGAAGAGGACATCAAACGGGAGGAACAAATCGGTCTCCGACTGAAGGGCCAGATCGAGGCCTTGGAGAAGGAGAGGGAGCGCTACGTGACGGAGGTGTCCCAAATTGGGGTCCAGCAGGCCACAGCGCTAGAGGAGCTAAAGATGGTAGAAATCACGGTGGATGAAATACAAAAAAAGATTGACGAGAAGGAATCCAAAATAGCGGAACAGCAGAGCGAATATGAAAAGATACGAACAGAGCGCAATCAGTTTTCCAAGAAATTAGTTGAGGCACAAGACGAAATTGTCGAACTGAAGCAGAAATTTAAGCTCATGGACCACCAAATATCCCAATTCAAGGAGGAGGTCCAAATGAAGGCCAAAAAGTCTGCGGAGGAGAACACCAAACAGAAAGCCATGAAGGAACGCTTAGCCAAGACAAGAAAACAGGTGAATGACTATGCCGCCAACTTTGAGGAATCCAAGAAGGCCAGCGATGCCGTTCAGCAGCAGATCAAACAACTGGTGAAGGTGATTACGGTGTTTGACAAGGAGCTATCGGATAAACAAAAGGAGGTGACCAAGCTGACCAGTGAACGGGATGCCTTGGGCACGCAGCTGATCCGCCGTAATGATGAACTGGCTCTTTTGTATGAAAAAATGCGCATCCAGCAGGATACCGCGGCCAATGGGGAGGCAGGCCTACGCGCCCGTCTAGATGATGTCCGCATATTGAAGCTCAAGATGACCGAGGTGAAGCGACAGGCCACCCTCGCGAACAATAAAGCGAGTAAGATTAACGAACTCAAGGAAAGCATCAACCGCGTCGAGAAGGAACTAGAATCCGAAAAGCTGCGCTCCGCCGCTCTCGCGGAGGAATTAGAGAACCCCAACAACACCTCTCGGTGGCGTAAGATTGAGGGCAAGGACGCGTCTTCCGAGGAACTAGAGACAAAGCTGTCTGGCCTGCAGAAGCGTTTGATACTCAAGTCGGAGGAGAGTCTAGAGCAGGAAATGGCACTTCAAGAAAAGGAGCGATTAGTCACTGAATTGCGCTCTATTCTGTCCCGTCAGCCCGGGCCTCAGGTAGCTGCGAAGCTCAACTCTTATCAGAAGGATCTGCAGAAGCGCAACGCTCGCATGAAGCAAAAGGCGTCGGAGCTGAATATGACGTCTACTCACATTGAGGAGCTCAAGTACGAGGCGGAGCGGTTGCGGCGGGAACTGCATGATACGAAGCGTAAATACTACGAGATGAAGATGAAGAATGATCTTCTTTCCAACCCTAGACGAGCGGTCACGCCGCCCGCCGACGCTTCCCGTATGTAACTTTTTGTAACAATTGACAAATGTAAATACAATAAAATGTACTGTTATTTCTAATACAAAAGAGGAGCATATAACTAGGTTTTTATTTCTGTCTATTTTTACTTGGCTGTTTTTTATAACTTATTTTTATTTTGGAAGTATTCGTAATTCTCTCTCCTTTTCACCCTTTACCTAGTACTTACCCCTCATGCATACGGAACGTGTGTGTCGTAACGCCGGTGCTCTGCCGTCTCTCAATAAACGAACGGTGGGCCAGGTCCTCTACGGCGCCCCTTCTAGACCGCAAAGTGCTCCTTTACAAGTGCGACAGGAAAACAGTGTGGTCCTGAAGGCCTCCCGCTCTCGCAAGCCCTCCATTCACCGTCGTCACTCTACCTCCGTTTCTTTAGCTAGCGCCTCCTCCAGTTTTGTGCACCGTCGTCGTCACACGAAACGGGATAGTATCTTTTTTGAACCCCCACAAAAAATGTCCCTCACCACTCGTCTCTTTGCCTATCATCTCATTGTAAACTCCCCTAACAGTGCCCTTCTGAAGGCGATACAAAACTGTGGACCGGAGAGGTTCGCAATCAATGTCGCACTCTCTGGCGCTCGTCTCGGTCTGCGTAGTATTTCTATTACCGATTTTCACGCCCTGATCACCGCTATATTCCCCGACTGTGTCTTTGACGATGAGGACTTGATGTATATCTTTCGCTTTCTGGATTGGGGAGGCCACGGCAAGATTGACTTTCAAGTCCTAAAACAGTCCGTCGCGACGCTGTTTTCCTCCCGTAGTGTGATTGCGGTTCTCTGTTGTAAACACATTCTCCATGTAAAGCCGTTGGATGACTCTTTGGTCACGGTGGGAGAGATTGACATTATGTTTGCCGCCCTGCAAGAGCTCTACCACCGCGAGGTCCCCGACACCGTCCTACGATTGTGTGAGCAAATAAAACTCATTCTTCTCAAGAATGAAATCCATTATAGTTTCACTGTGCGCTCCGTGCAAGAGGCGATCTTTCACTTTCCCTCTTTTGTGCAGCTATTAGAACGGATTCAGTGGGATGGCACGTTAGAAACGCACTGGACCTCTCATTCTCGTTTAATGGAACTGGTAAGGCGGGAAAAGGCCGCTGGCGTGTCGTCGTCTTCTAGCAAAAGTGTAAACAGCGACACGCGGCGAAAGTTTAGTGCCGATATTTTGAGCTGTTATCGAGATATTTACCGTGCAGATGGGGGTCAAGAAGGGGAAGAAGGAGAAACGAATGAGCGGTGCCCTTCACTCCCGAGTGGAAAGTCCGACTTAAATCGATCCAAATTTATTTGTGATCGTTATATGGTGAAGGACCATGAGGTCATTGGTCGTTGAAAAGAAGTTAGATTCCTTTTGTTCTTATTATTAGATGTTAAATATTCCGTTCGTGTATCATCTTTTTTGTATTGTACATTTATTATCTCTATTCCATTCTACCCTCTTCTATTACTTTTGTCAATGAAAAAGTGTTCAAATTGCTGTTAGTAGCTGCTTTCGCTACATTCTTTCTTCATTATATCCTATTCCTTTTTTTTTTTTTCCTTTTATAGCAACATACATAAAATAGATTTCATATTTCTGGCTGTTTACTGCCAGAGACCCATCCACCTTCGACGCTCCCCTTTACAGACATGAACTCTCTCCTCCTATTTGTGTTGACGCTAATCAACATCGTCTTTCTCATTAACTTTTCCTTTCTCCCCTCCACCCCGGAGGCGCTAATGATAATCGCCGACCTGTTGGGGCAGAATCGTACGTTCGACCGCTGTGAGACGTGTGGGTCGGTGCTTCAGGCGCTGGATATGACTGGGCTCTACGCGAGCGATCCGCTCTATAGAATAGGGTCCGATCCGATACACTACCCCGACTCTAGCCAGCTCTACACCCCAGAGTCGTTAAAAACACACATTCTCTCCGTCTGTCTGTCTAATGAGAAGGCCGCGGCGCACCAAAACTGTGTGTCCATGTTAACCAAGATGGAGACGGAGATGCAGGCCTTTACGTCTACCCTCTTTTCCCTCTCCGTGAATGAAAACCCGTTGTTTGTGTCCCGTCGCAACAACCACTACATTGTTGACCCCGATGTGCTGGAGGACATTGTCCTGCTGGGTAACGAATACTCCGAGGTGTTCACACCGGAGGCGGGGGCGATGGGGTTCGCGCAAAAGAAAAAGGTGCAAGACTACAGCCCTGTGAACGGCCGTTACGTGGCACTGGCTGCCACCAAAGGCATTCGGGAGCGATATCTCACCACGCTGTGGTATCTGCAATACCCTCGAAATGAAAAGCACACAAAGTATTGTTATAAATTTTGCGAAGGGCGGTTGAATATGGTGGACCGGTGGCGTGTCGCCTTCTTTCGCTGGTACGCGGTGAATAGTGTCTCGACGTACTTCCGCCCCCTCCGCGAGACGTGTTTGTTCTTTAAGATTTTAGTCAACTTCATCATCATCACGGCCTATCTGTCTCTCAAAGGCATTCAAGCCATTGTCGAGGAGGAGAACAAGTCCAAGAATACCTTTACCGCGACCTACGCGAATGTGAATGTGGTGACGTCTAGAATTGGGGAGTCGGTGAAGCCGGCGACTCGCTTGAAGGGTCGGAGACGGAACTGATTTCTCATTTTTCTATAACACTATCTCAAAAACAAAAAAACTTACATTAATGTTTAATGGCGTATTATGTTCGGTAAATTAACTGGTTGATATTTTTTAAAACTAAAAAAGTATGTAAAGGTGTGATGTTGTACTCTTTTCTGGCTTCAAATTCCGTTTCCTTCTTTCTCTCGCTTCTTCATCAAGCCACCTCATCCGGTATGGCGACCGTTAATATATTAGTGGGTCAGTGCGGCAACCAATTAGGCACCCAGTTCATCGACGCCATCGCTCAAGAGGCGTTAGAGAGTGATTCGTTTGAGTATCAGACCATCGTCTCGAATCAATACTTCCGCCCCTCTAGGGAGCCCACCACCCGCCGCCAGCCCAAGCGAGCTCCCCGCCCTACCGCTCAAAAGTCCTTGCCAGAGCCCCCCGTCGACCCCCGCCTCCCTCAACCCCGCTGTGTGATGGTGGACATGGAGCCCAAGGCGATACAGCAGGCCATGGAGCAGCGCAACACCCCCACCGCCACCCACACCCCTCTCTACAACCTCGACCCCCAGCAGTGCGTGATGAAGGGGAGTGGGAGCGGGAATAACTGGGCGTATGGGTATCTCTGCCAGGGGGAGAGCTGTCGGGCGACGATTGAGGAGTGTCTGCGGCGGGAGTGTGAGAGCAGTGATACCACCGTGACGACCTTTCATACCGTGCACAGTGTGGCCGGTGGCACGGGGTCTGGCGTTGGCTGCGTCATGGCAGAGGTGGTGAAGGACCTCTACCCCTGTAGTACCCTCCTTCACACGGTCGTGTGGCCCTTTGACTCTGGCGATGTCGCGACGCAGTGGTATAACATTGTCCTTTCTCTTAGCACTCTGAGAGACGTCGTCGACGGCGCCTTTCTCACCTTTAATGACGAGGTCGCCTCGCAGCTCCACGGAAAGTTTGCCAACCGCGGTCTTCCGGATAAGGCCACCGTCGACTTTAAAAGTATGAATGACCTCATTAGTCGGCAACTGACCTCTCTTTATCTCCCGCAACAACTCTACAGTGTGCCACCACCACAGCCCCTTTCAAAGGGGGCCTTCCAACGCCCCTCCGTACTCGACGGCCCCTCCCCCATGCGGTACACCACCAGCGAGGACATCATTGAGGCCCTGACGTTAGACCCGCCAAGAAATTTTTTGTCGGTCAGTCCATTCCCCGTGTCGACGCCGGTACCACCTCCTGGGCGGCGGTACTAGAGGAGGCCTCCCGCGCCGCGCAAGGCAGCTGCTCCCTCTCTGGCAGTATTACCCACTCCTACAGTGAGAGGGCCCTCTATGGGTGGAACAGCCCTGGGTCGTGCCTGTGGACCTTGCGGGGGTATCACAGTCAGGCGGTAGGGGTACCGGAGCTGCAACACTTGATGTCGCTCCACCAGTCCAAGCCCTTTCCACTGTCCTCCCTCTTTGTCTCCCCCTTAGAGGAGGCACGGCCTTACCCCGGCAGCGGCGACCAGCTCGTCCACGTCTACGGACCCTCTCCCCTTATTGGGGAAAAACTGAACGCGGCGGTGGACCGCATGGAGCGGCTGTTACAGGTGGGCGCCTATGTCCACCACTTCACCCGATACGGCTTAGAGAAACAGGAGATGGTGGATGCGATGGCGAAGGTGTGTGACACCGCCCACGCTTACTTATAGATATGGATAGATGAAGCTACTAGATTGCTAATAATTAATTTTTTGTTTTTATTTTTATTTATGTTGTTAATAAGATGTCATCCTTTTCGGTAATTACAATTCACATTGAATATTTCCTTTCCTCTTCTCACTCCCCACGCACATACACACATACCCCCCAAAGCATAAAACAATAGAAAACATTTTCAAAAAACTAAAAAAAGAATTAATATATTTATATATAAAAAAAGCAATTTCACCAATTTTTCAGAAGTAAATAAGCAAACATTTCAACACTATTTTATTCACTTTCACTGTAAATACAAAATAAAAGTTTCGTATATAATAATGTCTACTCACTCCACTGTATTCCGTCACGATCCCTATGCCTACAAGGTCATACTGGAAGACGACACGGAGGTGTTCGACGTGGCGGTCCCCGCGACCGTCGTTGAGCTCACCGCCCCTCTCAAGGAGGTGGAAACCGTGGATGACGATGATATCAGTGACACGAGCAGTAAAGACCTGTTGAGCGGCGTCTGCTCCGGCAAGCGCTCCTCTACCATCTCCAACGGCGAGGTCGCCTCCGTCGAGGCCGCCTCCCTGACGGTCCCTCTCACCACCATCCGCTACGCCTCGGTTAACTTCCGCTTCGGCTCCGCCTGGTTCATCGCCCCCTTCCGCACCGCTATTGGGGATATGGTGGTGGTCGAGTACCCCGGTAACTGCAGCCTCCACATGGGCCTCGTCGCCGCCATCACCACCGAGAAACCCGAGACCTTCTACACCGAGGAGAACCCCCACCCCAACTACCTCTCCGAGGAGGAGCTCGCCGTCCTGCCCCGTCTGCTGCGCCACGCCAGAGACTTTGATAAGGAAACGAAGCTCGCCCTCCGTCAGTGCGACCTCCGCTCCCTCGAGAACGCTCAGGCCCTCGCGGCCGAGACGGGCGCCCCGATTGACTTTCTAGACGCCGAATGGCTGCTGGACTATAGTGCGGTGACCTTCCTTGTCGATGTCTACGGCGATGTCTCGGAGGTTGATCAGATGGCCGATGACTTGGCGCTACAGGAGGGCGCGGAGGTAGTCTTTACCTTTCCCACGTACTACTAAATAGAAGGAAATAAATAATAATTGTTATTATTATTGTTGTTCTTTTTATTTAATTCACATCGATGCTAGCGGGAAAAAAATTATAGGTTACGAAGTTTACTTATGAAAGAAAATAAAATAAAAAGAAGAAAAAGGGAAACACATAATACAAAAAAAAGCAGAAAACTTTTCTTACCTTTTATAATTTTCTTTTCTTTTTCTATTAGTGTCTTCGTTTTATATAAAAAGTTTTTCTGTACCGTTCCCTGGTAATGTCATGCTTTACTCTTTTTTTTTTTTTATTTATATAATAAAGAATAACAAAATAAAAATAAAAACTTCACTATAATTGGGCTGCTGTTCAGATGTTTCTCTTCTTTTTTATTTTATTTTATTGTTTCTATAAAATATTGGTATTTTCGTTTTTCTGGATAACTGAAAAAGAGAAGGTACTTTTAAAAAGTATTTTGTAGAAAATATAAATAAAATTAAAAAATAAATAGAGTTCATTTTGGAGAACACAAACTGTACAGAAAAAACAAACAAAAAAAATTGCTGATTTCAAAAAAATAAAATATTATATATATATTTCTTCTTTTTTTTTTCTCTCATTTAGTTAAGAAATTTACATTTGATGGCATTTTTA
>AUXL01000424.1:0-10555 GCA_000482185.1 Angomonas desouzai | reverse complement strand
TCCAGGACAACCAGCTCATCAAGGAGAAGTTCCACAGCGACGATGTGGTGTGCGCCGAAGATATGGTGAACCAGATCTTTACCTGCGGCAAGCACTTCCGCTCCGTTTCCCACGGACTCTGGCCCTTCAAGCTCGCTCCCCCTGCCGGTGGTATGCGCCAGAAGCGCCGCCACTTCGTGGAAGGTGGTGACTACGGTAACCGCGAGACCCTCATCAACCGTCTCCTCAAGCGTATGATCTAAATTCCATCTCTTTTGTTTTTATAATTTTTGATTTAATTTTTTTTTTTTGTTTTTTGTTTGGTGTTGTGGTCTATGTTGGTTTATCGCCTTCTATATTTATATTTATTTTTGTGTGTACTGTTCTTGTTCCCTACTGCTTTTCTCTCCCTTTTTTCTTTTTTTGTTTTTGTTTTGAAGGTGGAGTTTTAGTTTTAGGAGATTTTACTTTATATTTTCATTTGATATATAAGTAAACGAAATGTCTGTTGATGCGCGGGAAGTGTTTTCAGGTCTATATAAAAGAGAGCTGGAGAATGGGGTGTCGGTGAATGAAATAGTGAACCATATGAGCCAGCTGGCCTTTGAGCGAAGCGGCGAGGCAAAAGACTTGTTTCAGATCAGCGGTGGCGGGTCGTCCAATTCTACTGTGTTTTTCAGGTGCCGCGGTATGGTGCAGGAGGTGCACCCTGATATTTCTCTCTTTGCTGCCAGTCCCTCTGATTTCTTTAGTGGTCCTCAGAGTAGCACGGAAACTCCTATCTACGTCGACGTTTCTTTAGTGTATGTAGTGCCGGTCCCCAATAACATGTACTTGTACACCGACTCGCTGGACGGGGTACCGACTGCCGCTGCTCTTAAACGGTCGAGAGAGCAGCTGGAGGCTGCGCACTCACCTGAAAATGGAGAAATAAACTTACCGCAAAGTCCGATTCACCCTGATTTGAATCGTGGCGTTATAATTTCTCTTTTTAACACTCATGGTAATAATAATTTGGTGAAAATAAATCAAGTGGTGGATTTTTATGGATTTGCGGAACCGTACTCAGTGGATGCAGGCGACGGGGGTGCAGTGGAAGAAATGGATTTTCTTGGTGGGTGGCGAACATTGAATTTATCGTCCCCACTTGTTACTCGCTTTACCTGTCTGCACTGGGCACTATACACCCCGTCGCCGGAGTCTCTGCTGTCGGTCAACTTTCTCCCTCCTATGCGCCAAAAAGCCCTTGAAATATTGAGTGTGCACCTGACAGGGGGTGACACGCTGTTGTCGGAATATTTATTGCTCCATTTATGCTCCCACGTGATTGATCACAATGCGACGACCCCTATTGGGGATGTTCCCCTTTTGATTTGTTCTCAAAAGCTGTGCGCCAAGGAGTGGAGTGCAGTGCTACGGTCGTTTGTTCCGGTCAGTGAACTCTATGTAGACAGGGACACGGTGCGCCGCCATCTTTCGTCTCTTGTCCCGCAGTACAGCGCGGACGAAAACTATCTACGAGCTGGATTTTTTCAAGTGGGAGATGGAACCCATATTACTATCGATTGCAACGAACTACACTTCACCGGAGACGACTGTGGCGAAGTATTTTTTCAGCTAATTCATAAGCAATGTCTTCCTGTTCGTTATCCTTACCAATGTCTTCAGGTGCCCATAGATCTTGGCTTTCTCGGTGTGACCAAGAGCGTTTCAAAAACTGACTCTCTCCTTCGATTTGCCTTTTGCATCCCCGCCGACCCTACCCTCGCGTCCCCCACCCCAGTCCCAGCATCGGACGCTGCCCTGCTGCGTCACTTTATTGAGAGTGTACGCCACCAAAATATTTCCTTCAACGTCGATACGGAAATTCAAACTACCCTTGCTAATTGCTTGGTGGAGTTTTCGCAAACAGAGAGCGGGTGGAATAACAGGGACAGTGTAGTGCACAACAACACACTGTCCGTTACCACCTCCGCGATACGAACACATAGCCTTACTTTAGGCTGCCATTGCATAGAAAAAAGTCACATAGATCACATACTTTCTCTGGAAAGGTCCCGTATTTTAAGATTTTCTACCCTTGAAAAATAAGGACAGGTATATATTTAAAGTTGCAGCTTAATCATCTTTCCCAGCTTGGGGGCCCACTATTTTTTTTTTTTTTGTCGAAGTACTGTTTGACCCCCCCCCTTTTTTTTTTTATTATTATTATTTGTCTGTTTTTCTTTCCTTTGTTCTTAGTATTTTTATTCAAAAGCAAGAACTTGACTAATGGCGCTGAAGGAACACTCTGAAAACTTTTTCATCCTGGACGAAAATGAGCCCCTCGCCAAATGTATCGCTACGAACTATCGTTGGTACTCCCCGAAGTTTTCTCCCCGCGACGTTCCCCGTTTCGCTGATGTCGGAAGCATTACCGAGTGCCCGGAGGCGATGCGTGGTATCCGTGACTTTCTAGTGGATCGGTATAACGCGATGGAAGAAAAGCCTACGCACGTTCTTGGCTTTGACGCTCGCGGGTTCCTTTTCGGCCCCATGATTGCTGCTGAACTTAATATTCCGTTTGTTTTGATGCGAAAGGCGGACAAAAACGCTGGTCTGCTTGTTAAAAGCGAGCCCTACGACAAGGAGTACAAGGAGGCTGCTCCTGAGGTGATGACTATTCGTCTAGGAAGTATTGGTAAAGGCTCTCGTGTGCTGTTAATTGACGACGTCCTTGCCACAGGTGGCACGGCGCTATCCGGTCTTCAGCTAGTGGAGGCAAGTGGTGCCACCGTGCTGGAGATGGTGACCATCCTCGCTCTCCCTTTTCTAAAGGGCGTCGAAAAAATTCACTCTACTGCCAACGGCAAATATCGAGATGTACGCTTCGTTGCTCTGGCTTCTGAGGACTCTTTGACGGAAGAAAACTGTGGAGATGCGAAGGACTATAACGGTCCCAGAGTCATAAGCTACAATGACGCATTGAAGCGTCTCTAATTCTATTTTCACTGTTTGCCTTTATAATAATATTAATAATAAATATAATAATAATAATAAAAAACTAGGGAAGAGAAAAATAAAAAATTGGTAACGTTTTTTAAAAGTTTATTTGATTTAGTTTTTTTTTTTTTATTATTATTTATTTATTTTGGAGGCAACAATGTTAACGACGTGATAATATAGACAACATAAATTTTTATTGTCAAACATTTTACTGTTTTTTTTTTATTGTGAGAGATGATTGTTTTGCTACCTATTTTCTCCTTCCCTTTTTTTACTTTCTCTCTTTTGGCAATACCCTTACTATTATTACGTACCTCTCTTTGGAACTTTCAGCATTTTGCCACTACCATGGGGAAAAATTTCTTAAAGACCCTGGATGCCCAACATCCACTGTTTAACGAACTGACGGATCACGCTCGCTTTATCACCATTCCAAACCAGAGCTCAAAAGTTCCTCGAATGTATGATGTCAGTTGCATTACCGAAAATCCCCCGCTTTTTAAAAAAATTATAGATTTTTTGGTGGATCGACTCCGGCGTTTGGAAAACCCCCCTACTCATATTCTAGCGATCGAAAGCCGCGGCTTCGTCTTGGGTGCCCCGCTTGCCTTGCAGCTAGGCGTCCCACTGGTGTTACTCCGCCGAAACACTAGTGTACCCACCTCGTATGACGACTTTGATGTGGCCCAAACGCGGACGCCGTCCATTGTGGTACGTAACAAAAGTATTGATGCGAATTCTAAAGTGGTGATTGTGGACGACATTATATCGTCAGGCGTCACTATGAGGGCAGCTGTAGATTGCGTCAATATCGTGGGTGCGCGTATACTGGAGATTGTTGCGGTGTGTGATATGATGGAGGGGGGCGGTATGGAAGTGTTAAATGAGGTGCGAGAAAATTGTGACTTCACGGTCTTTACATTTTTCCGGCTCCGAAATTCCATGGAGGCAATCAGTCACCACAGCAAAAAGAAGTGGATTTCCCATCTATAAAAAGAAAGGGGGGGGGAGGGATAAATTGTCTATATCAAAAGTTATCGTCAAGCAGTGAAGTGTGTACACGGATGCAGAAGCACACGTACAAATTCGCCTTTATGCGCTGCATTAATATAAACACCTGTTATTATTATTATTATTGCTTTTTATGTTGTTGTTGTTGTGGGCGTACACAAACATGCCTTTTCTGTAAAAGGCGATACCCATAGATTAATGTAAAGAAAAAGTTCTCTTACCCTTTTCTTTTATTGGAATATAGCAATATTCTTTATCCTACAAAGGGAAAAAAAGTGCCGAAAGACTTTAAGTATTCGCCCCACGAATCTCTAGTTGCACTCAAAGAGGAAAAATGTCGTTTTATAATCCTCAGGTAGCCCGCCATTACGCGGATGTCGCTGCTAGTCTAACCGCCATGGTCCTTTCGTCTGACCAGCTCTGTTTTCTTCTTTATCACCACAACAGTTATGCCAATAGCCCCGCCCTCCTTCGCAGCAACAAACCCATGGTGATGAGGGATGTTTTCCTGACGAGGTCCAACAGTTTTTTCCCGAATCCCCTTTCCTGCGTTTATGTGACCAGTCCTCTCGACACTGTCGTCAATTGCCTGGTGTCATTTACAGTGGTCAAACCGGTGTGCTTTTTTCTCGGGTGGAAACACGTCATTTCGGTGTATATTGGATCTGGGTTTCTCTCTAGCTTTGCCTATTTGTTCTCGGTTCAGCTTAATAAGAATAAAACCACATCCGAGTTTGACTGCGCCTGTACCAGCAACGGGGCTTTTGCTGGTGTCGCGACGCTTTCACTCTTTATGAAGAATGCCTATGTGCCATACTCTAAAAAGACTCCCGCCTATTTTTTCGCCATACCCTACCTCTTCAAATGTTTCTACGACGAATATATTGGGCCAAAGTACGTTGAAAAACGGCGCAAAGGCGACATCGAAGTGCGTAACTGGGGCTTTATCGGTGGTGTGTTCTTCTCCCTTGTTTACGCGTCACTATTTTTACGGACGCGCGCTGACTTTGGCCTTGCAAGGAAATTTCATCAAAATATAAACACCAAGAGAATGTAGTAGATCAGCGTGCTGCGCTATTACTGTTTCACATATCATTTCACTTTTTTTCTTATCAAAAAAATAAATATAAAAAATACAAAGGAAAGTAATGTGTGAATGCCTAGTTTCTTTTCCCGCGTGAGTTTCACAGAAGTGCCTCCAAATAATCGAAGATAATGTTGGTGACTATTACTTACCTTGTTCACAACACAGGAGTATTTACCTTTTATTGAGATGATTTTGTTCGAACTTGAAACCTGTAATAGGGGATGAATTGAATTTCTTTTTGTTTTGTTTTGATATTCCTCCTTGCCCCACCCCCTTTCATTCTTTATTAAAGCGTGATTCTAAGACTTTACTCATGTCTACTGAAGAAGTCGTTTTAATTACGTTTTGTGTGAATGGGATAACCCTACTAAAAGCAACAGAATGCCGGTTAAAACAAAACATTGAATTAACCGTTAATAAAGAAGCGTTGCAGAGGTCGTCTTCCTCTGTCGATGGATTTCAACAGCTAGAGTTTATTATTTCTTCCTGTGGTTGCCAGGGGGATAAAAATTTAATGGCCTTCATTACTTTCCCCAGTGGCGTGAAACACTACCTCGGTCCCGTAGGTCTGCGCGAGTCAAAGTCGTTGCGTATTGTTCGTGAGGTGCCCACTTCCTTTGCCTTGTGTATATGCCCCGATACTTGTGTCAGCCGTCATCAAGAAGCGCCTTCCACGTCAGAAATGCTGTTGAAGGAACATGTGAAGGTCATTCTGGACAGCGATGAGTATGGCGGTTCCATTGCCCTTGACCACCTTCAAAACCTCGTTCGGGATTTACCCTTTTACAAAGATGGTATGTCTCGTTTTAAGAATTGGTGCGGCTATATTTTGCATTTTGAAAAGTTTTATCGCTCTTGGTGTGTGTTTTTGTATGATAATGAGCTTCACGATACGCTAGGGTTTACTTCACTGACGCCTTCGAATGAACTGCGTATTCTTTCCAATAATAATCGCAGAAATTTCATTGTAGGAGACCTTCGCCGTGATTTTTGTAAGCGAACGGCCCTCGACGAGTTTAGTAAACTTTTGCCTGTTTTGTTTGGTAGCAACTACGGTGTGGTGAGGGACGGAAAATGCCATCCCAATATATCTCGTGATGGCCTTCAAACTATCTCGCAAACAAGGTCGTTTCAAACTCTCAACAGTATCAACTACATCAATTATGTCCGCGAGCAGGCAAAGGACGGCTGGTGTGTGTTGTCTCACCCCAGTCACCCATTGTTCCTGTACCCTTCTAAAGCGTTGTAAAAGAGGTTTATTTTAACCCACTCGCTCACCTAGTAACAATGAAAGAGAAAGAGAGAGAGAAAGAGAGAGAAAGAGCAGCTGCGATGTACACAATAGAAAAACTGCTAAATGGTGTCTCTTCAACATACATTCAAATTCGTTGTAGACAAAGAGATCAGCGTTTTGTTAATTTTTTTCCCTTTTGTAAGGCTTAGTACGGTAATTATACCCTAAGTACATTAACCCTTTCCTCCCTCCCCCCCCTTTTTTTTTTGAAGTAGAAAAAGCTATAGCAGAAAAGGTTTTGCTCTCTTTTAGATTTTGCGACGTATTCTAATTGTTTTCATTAAAAAATGCCTGGAAGACATGGAAAGCAACGCATCAAGAAGAAAAAATCCAAGAGAGCGCCTGTGACGGAGATGGAAAAAACGCTGAAAGACAGCATACATGGGCGAAAACGAAAGGAAAAGGCTATACTAAAGTCTCTTGTCCCTCCTAAAGTAGTCGCCAAGGCAAATAAGATCGCGGTTTCTTCTCAACTGCCCATGTTCACTCCTCTTAAGCCGCGTGCAAAACCAGCTGCATCGAAAAAATTAAAATGAATTATGGGTTTTCATAATTATTTTGTTCCGCTTCTCATTGAGGGACTTGGTTTCACGAAACGATTAACTACAACTATATATTAATTTTGGAGAGCGAGGAGTCCATACATTAGTGTTACTAGTATTATTATTTTTGCAGTGCGTGTATAATGCCAAACTTCCGTTTTTCTCCTCTGTAACCGTTGTGTACTCTTTGAGAATATTTGTTTAAATCCAATTTCATCTCCCCCTTTATTGTCACCCCTCATTTAAAGTAATAGAAGTGAAGGACACGACTAGGATGACTTCATTACGTCAAAAAATAACAGATAACAAAAAGACTTTGAAGGATAGTCACCATGGCAGTCAACTACCCTCGAGCCAAGATTGTGAAGCGGTGCTCGACGCTAGAAGGGCTGTCGCACAGGAGGAAATTTCCTTCTCTAGAAACCAACGTTTAAGCCGCTTCCATCCAGGCTACGAATTCTGCTTCAGTGAGCGGTTCAACACCCTCTTGGAGCCACTTGAAAAACAGCCATTTTCAAAACAGCCCGATATTGATTGCAAGCTCTCCCTTCTCAAGTCCCTGAAATGTCTCTTTGAAGTTTCCGTCAACGCGACTCGGACGCGCAAACGTTTGCAAAAACTGGGAAAGGCAGAGGATAGTTTGACCCCCGAAGGTCCCTCCCACAGTAAGAGTGCATTACCAATCTTACTCACTCTTCCACAGTTTGACGGGGTGGCTCTTCTCTCTACTGTAAAGGGGCCCATCGTCTCCAGTCAGCCTTCTGCAAATGCTCTGTGGACCTGTGACACGATTGCCTCTTCGCAAAGAGTAAAGCGGATCCCTTTTGCCTTTAAACTCAACAACTACACCAAGAGCCCCTTTCCTGAGTTTCCCCTTTTCCTGGAACCCCTTACCACGGAGGAGGCAAAGGTGTTGTCTAACACCAAAACAGAAACTGCGCACATGATTCATTTTGACTCCTTCACTCAACCGGCCCTTTTCCCCTGTGACAGGTGTTCCTCTATACTCTACGTGTTGGAGCCTCCTTCGCAGGTGCCAACCCGACCACAGCGCGCTTTGGTTTCTGACGCGGAGCCAAACGTCTCATCTCTAGAACCCGCCCGAAAGAAGGATATGCGGGTGGACGCTAAGCTTTTCTTAGAAAGTGGCTTGCAAAGTTTACCGTTAAGATCGACCAAAATAGAGGAAGATTCAGAGGAAAGTGGCGAAGATGGCCCCGATCCGATCCCCTTTTCATCCACAACCACTGTGCGCCACTATAATCGCCTAAACGGACAGACGACCAAATTAAACAGCGACACTATGTATTTTGATGCATTCCTCGATTTTTTTGATCCCAGATGTACTTAACGGCAGAGACGCCATAGACACTGTATTTGTATGTATATTAAAGCCTATACTTTTTTTTTTTCTTCGTTTGCTGTCCTTTTTGTTAGGGTTGCCTTCCCAGTAATAATTTGGTTTAATCTCTCTCTCTCTCTCTCTCTCCTTAAGGTGGAGGCTCGTTAATTTGGATGAAGTCGCTTGGTGTCTGGAAACCAGACGAATCGGTCGATTTCTGTGAACACTGTTCCAGTCCTTTTAATGTTCTCCGAAGACGGCACCACTGCCGTATATGTGGCAACATTTTTTGTCACGCTTGCTGTAACGAGTGGATTGTCCTAAAGCAAATTAGTGCGACAGAACCGCAGCGAGTTTGCTCCGAGTGTTTTGCTGTGTATCAGGGATCCCAAAAGTCGTCTTCAGTGCGTGGCAAACCGGTTTCGGTGTCCACTCCGTTCCGAGTAGATGTTCCCCATAATTCAAGTAGAGGTGTTCACTCCGTAGAGCACACTGAAAGCGACGAAGAGGGCAACAACAACTGTGGTAACGGCGTGGCGGACGTCATATCCTCCATGGATGAAAGTAGACATTGTAATAGTATTTCTTTTCTACCCGTTCTCTCTGGAAATCTCGTCTCCAGCGACGCTGAAAACGTATTACGCGTCTTGTTATTTGCGTCGTCTGATTGCTTCACCGTGAATGTCATCACTTTTGAAGACCATGAATACATGTCGGATTTAGTGTGTCGACTCTCCGAATCCTTCTTTAAGCTTCAAAATGGACCTTTCAAGACGATGACAGCGGAGGATAGTTCTTTACTCCAAACGCAACTCCGGTTTTCCACTGACAGCCAGTATATAGACCCGAAAGAGAAGGCACGAAACGTTGCCTCTTCTTATCGAAATGTAATTCTGTCCACTCTCTCTTTGCAAGAGTTGGAAACCCGTTCCAGGAAACTTCCTGGCTCGGACAGTGCGCTAAGTGATTTTTTTTCGTCAACTATTTTAAATGATTGCTAACCCCCCCCCTGCGAGTGAATTTCAAATATTATACTAAAGTGCTTTTTTTTTTTTTCTGTTTGTAGTTGTTATTGTCATTATGGACTGTGTGTCAGAAGACTACTACTTATTTTTTTTTTTTTTTAATGTACATTTCTTTATTTGGCGTATCTAAATAGTGCTAGATTTTTTTTGTTTCTTCCTCTCACTCTCAATTTCTCTTTTAATATTTTTTTTTTTTTGTTACTCGTTTAAGAGCTCACTTCCCATGAATGCATCTTTAATTTTGAAAACCCTCTCTTCAAAAAATCAGAAAGAGGAGGAAAAGGATGTGGTAAACGAGGAGGACGTTGCTTTACAAAGTGGTGAAGAGGAAGAAGGCGAAAAGGAATACGACTTTGCTGCTCCGAGGGGAAAGCCAGGCACGAGTGGGTTTTCCACAGTAACTACGGGGCCGACCGTATTTTCGCCGTTAAAAGTGCTTCAATCGTATCAAGGACCATCCACGGCGATGAAGGGACGAGCTGTGGTGCGGACTCTCGTTAAACCAGCTAAACGGTTTCGTGCCGTTGATACAGTGTCCGTGGTCAAACGATTAAAAGAGGAAAAAACAAGGTTAGAGAAAGTCAATGAGGGGAGCGCGAATATTGGCCCCGTAGAGAAGGGCAATGTAGTGCAGCTTTCCGTTCCGACGGAAGAGGGTTTCCAGTATTTAGATGAAATGGTGGCTACGGAATTGACCGACGAGAAGCCCTTGAATTCTCCAGTTGTTCCGGTTGAGAGTTCTCCTTCTAGTCTCACAGAGATTAAGCCTTCATCTCTCATTGTGAATCCCACTCTCCCCGAAGAACCCCCAAAAACCACTGAGGTGCTGGAGACGGAAAAAACGGCGAAGACGGCTAAAAAAGTAAGTTTGCCATTGCCCTGGAGCTTAATAAAAGGTAGATATGTTATCCACTTTTTCTCTATGCTTCTATTCTCTCTCTCTCTCTCTTTTCTTTTTTTTTTCCTTTTGCAGAAACAATAAACGGTTTCGGACATCTTTTCTTGATTTCTAAGTTGAAACATCATGAAACAAATACCTTGAACTTTTTCTTCTTCCTCTTCATTTCGTATAAAGGTCACAAAAATTAGATGGATCGTTACGTCCTGGGTGCTGTCATTGGGGAGGGACAATTTGGCAGTGTTCGCAAAGCCACGGTAAAGCAATCGGGTGCTTCTGTTGCGATCAAACAAATTCGAATCAATAGAACGACGGAGGGACTTCCCCACCCCGTGGCGCGTGAGCTACTTATTTCTGTTGAACTGCAGTCCCCTTTTATCGTGCGCACTATT
>AUXL01000423.1:0-10573 GCA_000482185.1 Angomonas desouzai | reverse complement strand
GGATGTACAATGGCCCTGCGAATTTTTTTATGTGCTCAAAGGCGGAACAAAATATTTAAATGATAGATGTGAAGTTACCTGATTTGCGCCTAAAAGAGAAATAAAAAAAGATGAGTATCTTGTTACTATTAATAAAATAATATTATTGGCTAATGATAGTAATAATAGTTATTTTTTTAAAAAAAAGAAAAGAAAAGAAATCAGGTTTAGGATTTTTCAAACGTAAAACATTTCGTGTAGATTCTGTGACATTTGATAAATTGTTTAGATAACACCTAGAAATGAAGAAAAGGCGTACAAGTGAGCGAAGGGAGGATATTTTTTTTTCCCCTTAATTGGCATAATTATCCCTTTCCCTGTCACACGCCTATACATATATTTGTAAAGTACTAATATACAATAATTCATTACTTTCCATTGTCTTCATTTGTTAATGGTGCTGTTTTACTGGTTAATCTAACAGTGGCGATTCCTATTCTCCCCCGTACTGCTCTACTTTTCTGTAAAGAAGATAGAAAATATGATTGACAAGTTAAAGTTTATTAGTGAGAACCCCAACTCTGCCCTTTCGGCCCGATATTTTTTCGATTTGGAGCATGACCCCCGTGATATAGCACCGAGATTAATCGATAAAGCTGTCTTTTACGACTCTTGGGAGGCGTATTTTACGTATGCGGAGAATAATGGCGCCTCTGTTAGTAAAGAAGTTTTGGTTGAAGCAATCCAAAGCACGGGATTGGACCCTCTTAGTCTACCGTTATGGAAGCGTGTAATTAACTTTGAAATGCCTATAGAGGAAAAACGTGAGCTTCTTTTGCTCGCGCTGTCCGTCCCTCTATACGGAAGCAAAATTATTCTCAAGGCGTTTCGCGAACTTGCGGCGGGAGAGAAGGTGCAATCCTCCGACCTGGCGGGCGATGTACAGGCGATGGATGCTATTTTGGCTAAAGAGACCTGGCCCGATCGTTACTGTGACGATGAATCCGTCGAGGCGCGGTGGGAACAGAGGCGTCTTTGGCACAAATTATTAGATGTGATGCTTGAAGAGCTCAGAAAAGAGAATTCTAACGTCTCCAAACCGATTCAAACGCAGCGCATAGACTTGGCATTCAGACAAATGTGCGAACTGTTCAAGGATGACGATTCTGCGTGGTTCCAGTATGCTTGCTTTCAATACAATGTCCTAGGGGATCACGAAGCGGCGAACAAAATAATTGAAAATGGCATCAACTTCGTTGGTAACTCTTTTCTACTGTGCAACACTCATGTCGTACTAAACACCGGAATAACCGAGTCCATGAAGGAAGTATTTAACCAAAATATTACCGAGAACGATCTCACCCTGGTCCGCCAGCGTTTAGCGGGTGAAACCTTGGTGACCAATCAGGATAAAAGTTCTGCGGAGGAATTCCGCTTACTAGGAAAAAACGCTGCCGCCAATGGTGTGTCAGACTCTAGAATTTTTTCTCAGTGGTGGAAAAGTGAGGCTCTGGTGACAAAAGACAAGAAAATGACAGAGAGGATTTTTAAAAACGGAATGAGGTGTTGCAATGCGTCCCTCGGCGACTCCGTGCTCCTTGGTTCAGAAGCCGTGAATTATCACGTGCTTCAGGGCAGCGAGAGAGAATGTTTGGGCTTTGCGGAGGCGCAAGTGGAGCTGCAGGCGCGTTCGTCATTCAAAACGAGACAACACGCCGCGTGGAATTCTCTGGTTCATGCGGAAAGGGATTTGGGTCTCGCATTCGCCAAGGCCGCCCGTCGTAGGGACTCTGTGTTTTCCAACGACCACATCCTCTCCTTTGTGGACCGCTTCCGCGTCGGCAGTTACGCCCCATGCACCGATGCGGAACTGCAAAGCATCAAACTTCATGCAGATCTTTCCCGTGAACACTCTTCCGCGGACACACAGACCATTCAGGGCTGCGACCGTCCCTCGCGAGAGGTTCCACTCTGCCCTCCTAATGTGCCTTCCAGCTCCACCTGCTCCAAGATCGATCTGAGTGGCTGGGTCCCCTTTTCTCCACCGCCAGCGGCTCGTACGGCCGCCGCCGTCGACTCCGGCAACCCCGACGATGTGGTGGGCCCGCGCTCGCTAAAAGGGAGAATGGGGAGCCGCATGGTACTCAACGACACCACCAGGGCGCGGCGAGAGAGAGAGGCCAAGTGGCGTGCCAAGCGCGGGAGAGACGATGGAGACGACGGTGTCGAGGGCAAGGTCGGATTGGCTCTGCTCGTCGCCACCATGAAGCGTGTAAAGCTGGAGGAGCGACAGGTGCAGCGTTACTCGGAGTTGTCTGTGTCGTGGCTTATGAACTATCTGATCACGAGGGAGCTAAATCTCCGTGACGTGTTGGCAAAGCGCTAATCTGTATAGTTTTCTAAAAATGTCTTTTTTTTTTTTTTACTACCTTTCTATTTTATATCCCCGTGTTGCCTCCTATCGATAGCCGAGTCTTTTTCGGGACTACCCACTCTCCCCTTCTTCCCCCCTCTCTTTCACAGTAGATTTATTAAGTGCTTAGTGCTCATGTTGCAGGAGGAGGCGCAGAAGGACACACTCCGTGTGCTGGGCCAAAATCCGTTTGAGGGCATCACCACTAAAACCCGTCTGCGCCAACTCCTCCAGACACACCAGGGAAGAGACAAGCTGTTCAAGGTGGCCCAGTACTCCCTCCGGGTGAGGCTGTGGTGGAGCTCGGTGGAGTTCAACATTAACTACCTCCCCGGAGAAGAGTTTTCGCGCCTCGAAAAGAATCTAATGACCATCGTCAACAGTCGTCGTATGTTTAAGCTAGGACGCTTCTTTGCGGAGCTCGTGCGCATGCGGGTGACACTGATCAAGGCCTCGGAGTTGGTGTACATCCCCGTCACCGGGAGCCCTTGGGTGGCGCTCTTTATCCAGTCCCAAGATGATTCTAGACATGGTGGCCCGCTGCCTCATGTTTATCAAATCCCTCTTTGAGGATGTGGCCTTTTTGGTGCAGAAAGGATTCTTTCACGGTAACGTTGCCGGAAAGTTGATCCGAATCGCCACCCGCTGTGGCCTTCCGGTGCTGGTGATTGATCTCTTCCTGAACTCTCTTCGGCTGTACCAGGGCATACTAGATGCCCGGGCAGCCACCACCGAGGTCAACGAGTCCTACGCCCTGTCGAAGGAGTCGATCTCCCTCCTGACTAAGTACGATAGGGTGGATAAGCTGAGAAGAAAACTGACGTCGGGGGCGGTGGACGCGTCCATTCAGAAGCACATTGGAGGCAACACGGATCTCTCCAGGGAGCCCAGTAGGCAAAACGGCCTCCATGAGGTATCACCGGCGAAGCGCAATATGGATATACTGGACAGCAGTCCTAGTGACAGCGAGGATAGCGTGGTGTTCGTTGACTCTTACGCGAAGCTGCTGTGGACTGACTTTGAGCTGCATTGGATCTGTGTCACACAGACAAAACTCCTCCTAGATATATTCGTGGCGACCGCCAACTTGAATGGTTGGAAAGGGGTCCAGGGGCCGGTGAGTATTGCCGGGTTTTGCTCCGGTCTGTGTTCTATTTATCGTGTGTGGACCTACGGACGGTAACATTATCAAAAGTACGCTATACATTTTTTTTTCGTTTTCTTATCTCTGTTGTATTTTTACTTCTCCTTTCCCTACTGTATCAATTCAATTTGTTCTGCTGTCGCTGAAAGCCACCACTACGGTAACTGTGCTCTTCCCTCCCACCGCTTTTAGTAGAGAAATCCTTAGTTGGGCCACGTGAAAAATGCCTTCCTTTTTATTTATCGCTGGTTTGGTGGTGGCGGTCGCGTTCCTCATACAGTGGTTCCGCCTCTCCTCCGTTCCCATTCCCGTGAAAGGCGACGTTCTCTTAGTGTTCGCGCACCCCGACGACGAGGCCATGTTCTTTTCCCCACTCCTCCTGGCCCTCCGCCGCCAGAAAATCACGGTTCACTTTCTTTGCCTCTCCAACGGCAACGCGGACGGCCTGGGATCGATACGTGAGAACGAGCTGTATGAGAGCGGCCGTTTCTTTGGAGTATCGGGCAGCCACATTAGAATAGTGAACCACCCCGACCTGCAGGATGGGATGAAAAGCAAGTGGTCGACCGCCGTGGTGCGTCGGGAGGTGGATCGCTACATGAACGAAACGGGTACGATACGGTCGGTGGTGACGTTCGACCGGTATGGCGTCTCCAAGCACCCCAACCACATTGCGGTGCATTACGGCGTAAAGGAACTGAAAGATAGCATGCCGCCGGGTATCTTTTTTAGTCAGCTGGCCACCCGCTACATTGGTCCAAAGTACAGCGGCGTCTTTTCCCTCTTTTACTACTCCCTGTTCTTTGGGGCCTCGGAGCCGACCCCTGCGAGTTACACCGTCTCCATTTCCCCGCTCGCCGTGAACAGCAGTTTTAAAGCAATGGAGAAGCACCAGTCGCAACTACGATGGTTCCGCTACTTGTTTGTGCTCTTCTCCTCCTACACCTACATCAACGAAATCGAGATCCTACAGTGAGACACCGCTACCGTTACCCCCACAATTATATCACCACAATAAATAACAATGCAAAAAACAATGTCAACAGCGTAGTGTACTGCGGGTTCTAGTGCTACCGTGCTTCTTACATCTCCCTCTCCCCCTTTCCTTCCATTAGTTGACGGATGCCCCCCAAAGCCCCTTTCCGCCCCCCTCCCAACTGGAAAAGTCTGTACCGTCGGGTGGTGGACTACCGCAAGGAGATCGTCGCCCCGGTCGACACCATTGGCTGTCACTGCCTCTACGATAGACACGCCAGCCCGCAGCTGCGGCGGTTTCAGATCTTGGTCGCCCTAATGCTCAGCTCCCAAACCAAGGACCAGGTGACCGCCGCCGCCATGGAGGAGCTGCTGAAGGCGGGACTGAGCCCCGCCGCCGTGAGCCGGATGCCGCCCTCCCAGCTGGACGGGTATATTAGCAAGGTAGGGTTTCACAACACCAAGACCAAACACCTCAAGCAAGTCAGCGACATCTTACTGGAGCAGTACGACGGCAACGTACCGGAGGCGTATTCGGACATCATTGCCCTCCCCGGGGTGGGCCCCAAGATGGCTCATCTGTTCCTGCAGGCGGCGGACCACAAGGTGATGGGGATCGGCGTCGACACCCACGTCCACCGCATCGCACAGCGCTTCCACTGGGTCCCCTCCACCGTGAAGACCCCCGAGGATACGAGAAAGTGCTTGGAGTCGTGGCTGCCGAGGGAGCACTGGGAGGAGGTTAACGTTCTTTTGGTGGGTCTGGGGCAGACGGTGTGCTCTCCAGTGAGCCCCAAATGCGGCGAGTGTAAGCTTAACGATGTGTGCCCTAATGCTTTCAAGGAGAGCCAGCGACCCGGGTCTACCAAAAAACGAGGACGCAGTGTTTCCCTTGACGATGTGGAGGACTGCGTGAAGGAATCGAAAAAGACGACCCCAAAGAAAAAGGTAAAGAAGGGAAAATAAAATTTAACTGTACTTAGCCTGCTTTGAAAAGAAAAGACACGAAAAAGGTTTAATTCATCCCTCCTTGCATCACCTGGATATGTGTGTTGTGTGCATCATTCCGCCGCCATTCTCCATCCATTCTCTCTCTCCCTCCTGTCTTCCCCTCCATCCACTTAAGCATTGCTTTATAGTGTGTACTAGTCCATGGGCCCTAATCGGCAGCGTAAACCCCCCAACGCTCTCCCCCGCCGGGGCCGCGGGAGGGGTCAGGCACCGTCCTCCGCCAGCACCAAACAGGCCGCCCCGTCCATGATCAACCGCGCCGGCCGCGATATGATCATTGATGTGCTGCAGCACGCCGCCTCTGGTGGGAGTGTCCCCGTACCGGAGAAACACTTCAACGCCAACGCCAACGCCAAGGTGACGCTGCACCGCAACACACCACTGTCCCCAGAGGAGATTCTTCAGCGTCTCTTTGAGGGATTGGGGTTCCCCCGTGATTTGGTGTCGCAGTTCCTCGCCGACATTCAGCGCGACGCCTCGTTGCCCTCTTTTAGTGACGTTTCGGAGCTGCTCGTGGAGGACGGCCCCTATCAGCCGTTTTTGATACAAAGTTGCTTTGAGCTGTTCAACTGCATGACGTGGTTTCAGCGCGAACCGACCGACACGGAAATGAAACCCGAAGAGGGGGACGATATACTGGCCGAGGAGCTGGAGACCATCAAGGCCATGTTCAGCGACTCCTTTATCGGCGAAAAGAATTTCGAAGATGACTCGGAACAGGACAGGGAGATTTACTTTTCCTTTCTTACCGAGGATGAGCAATCGGTGCTGGTGGTGATTCGCTTCCCCGACTACTACCCTGTCGAGACCCCTTCGGTCTATCTGCAGCTCCTCAAGTCCCCCCTCGGGGCCTCCCTCCCCGCCCTGGCGCTATTGCCCTCCTGCACGAAGGACCTCACCGCCACCCAGCGACGGGCGGCGATTGACATTGCGGTGGACTCTATTAATAGCTTCCCCGACGGTGGCTGCCTGCTCTCTCTGGTTTCTAATCTAGCTGGCGTGGTGTCTGGATTCAAGAAGGAGGAGGGGCCGGCGGCGCCAGTCTCTGACGATGCTCGCATCAAAGAAAGAGAAGAGAAGGAAACGCAACGAAAGGCGTTTATTGGCGCGCTTACGGGGAAGAAGAATGCCGAGGACGACGACGGCGAGGATCGCTTCATTCAGCTGAATATGCCCTCCGAGGTGGAGCTGTCGACCGTGGACGAGAAGAACAGGCCCGACCACGCTCGAAAAGAGTTCACCAAACGGGACAGCGCGTTGGATGAGGAGCTGAAGCAGGAATGGGATAAGCTAAAGCGGACGGGCTCACTGAAGGCCTCGCGCGAGGGCCTCCCCGCCTTCTTGGTACGGGAAGAGCTACGGAGTGCGCTCAAGGAACACAATATCGTCGTGATTGGGGGCGAGACGGGTAGTGGTAAGACGACGCAAATCCCGCAGTATCTGTACGAAGTTCATGTGCGAGGAGGGACGCGGCAGCTTGGCCAACATTGTCTGTACGCAGCCTCGACGACTCGCCGCCACCTCCGTCGCCCTGCGTGTGGCGGAGGAGAGAGACGAAACGGTCGGTGGGTCGGTGGGGTATACGATCCGCCTAGAGAGCTGCACCTCCAAGCGGACGCAGCTCACCTACTGCACCACCGGTATCGTCCTGCGACGGCTGCAGACCGATAAGTTTTTGGGAAGGGTGAGTCATGTGGTGGTGGATGAAATTCACGAGCGAGGGGTGGACACCGACTTTCTTCTCATCCTCCTAAAGGATCTGGTCCAGCGGCGGCCCGACCTCAAGGTCATCTTGATGAGTGCCACCATGGACTCGCAGCTCTTCTCGCGGTACTTTGGCGGGGCCCCTACGCTGTCGATACAGGGGCGCACCTTTCCGGTCAAGGTCCTCCATTTGGAGCAAATCATCCCCGAGGTACACTACTACGTCGAGGACGGCTCCCCCTACGCGAAGCGGTCCCTCACCGGCGACCCCGCCCGCCGCCGCAACACCCGCAAGGCCAATTTTATCGACTATGACGATGTAGAAGAAGACTTGGAACTCATGGCGCAACAGAACCAATTGGCGAAGCAGATCAACGCCTCCCCGCAGACCCTAGACGTAATCTCCCGCATGGACCCGGAGGTGATCAACTACGAATTAATTGAGTCGATTGTGGTGTACATTGACACCAAGATTAGAATTGAGGGGGCGGTGCTGATTTTCCTCCCTGGTATGGCGGAGATCCAAAAGTGTATGGATCAGCTCAAGTACAATGAATCGCTGAACCGGTCGTGCTGCTTCTACAATCTGCACAGTACACTAGGCAGCTCGGAGCAGCAGGGGGTGTTCAAACGGCCTCCAAAAGGGAAGCGAAAGATTATTATTGGTACCAACATTATGGAAACCTCCATCACCATTGATGACGCGGTATTTGTGATTGACTGTGGTAAGGCGAAGGAAAATCGATACAATGCGAGGAAGAGTCTCTCCGAGTTGGTGACGGTAAACGTTTCCAAGGCCAACTGCAAGCAGCGACAAGGTCGTGCGGGTCGTGTGAGGGAGGGGTACTGCTTCCGTCTCTTCACGGAGGCCCAATTCGAGGCGTTCGACGACCACCAACTGTGCGAGATGCATCGAGTCCCGCTGGAGAGCTTGATTCTTCAAATTTACGCCCTGCATCTCGGTGATGAGGTGGAGTATCTACAAAAAGCCTTGTCTCCGCCGGAGGAGAAGGCCATTCACAGTAGTGTCCGAGTGCTTAAGACGCTGGGAGCGCTGACGGCGGAGAAGCGGCTCACGTCGTTGGGGCTTCACTTAGCCAACCTACCCCTGGACGTCCGTGTGGGGAAGATGATAATCCACGGTGCCCTGCTGCAGTGCATCGACCCCGTGCTCACCATCGCCGCCTGCCTCTCCACCCGCTCCCCCTTCATCGCGGCGGTGGAGTTCCGAACAGAGGTGGAGAACACCCGCAGGGCCTTCTCCAGCGAGAGCAAGTCGGACCACCTCTCCTCGTGGTTTGCCTACAACTTGTGGACATCGACGGAGAAGCAAAAAGGCCCAGCGGAGGGGCGCAAGGTCTGCAAGGACTGCTTCCTTTCTCTCCCCGCCCTGCAGCAGATCCGCTCCACCAAGATGCAGTACGAGCGCTATCTGGTGGAGGCCGGCTTCCTGGAGGGCAAGGGCGGGTCCCACTCGAGGGGGTCCAAGTTTATCTTCCCCCGTACATCACGCTGGACGACAAGGTGTACGAGTCTGGTGGAGAGCAGTTCAATAGTAACTCGAACAGCACTCGCTGCATTCTCGCCTGTCTCGTCGCCGGACTGTACCCCAACGTGGCGATACGGAAGAAACTAAAGGGAATCACCAAAAGAAGCCCAACGCGCCCACCTTCTTCTCCACCTTTGACGGGTCGGACTCGATGATCCACCCCTCCAGCGTCGCCAGCAAGGAGAGCGACAAGTACCCCTCGCAGCTGATTGTGTACGTGGACAAGATTAAGACCTCCACCATCTTTCTACGGGAGGTGTCTTTTATTTCCCCTCTGCATGTCATCCTCTTCGCCAGTGGGGCGTTAGAGTACATGGAGAACTACGAGGAGCTCTGCGTGGACGAGCGCACCGCCTTCGCCTGCAAGAAGGAGGACGCCTCCCTCCTCATCCACCTCAAGACCCAGCTCGACTCCGCCCTGCGCAAAAAGATCAACAACCCTCCGAGAGTTGGGAGTCGATCAGCCATGTGGTGGTGCGGGCCATTGTGCAGCTCCTCCGCGACGAGGCGGGCAGTCGGATGCGGGTGATTGACCGCCGCCAGCCCCGCGCCCCCCTCACCGCCCCTCTGGTGGCCGAGGAGGGCCCCGCCGCCCCTTCCATCCCCGCGGACCAGCCCTTCAAGACGGGCAAGTCGTGCTTTATCTGTGGGGAGACCGGCCACGTCTCGCGGTACTGTCCCCACAGCGGCCCCAGCCACAAGGACGGCCCCCCTCTCCGGTGCTTCATCTGCGGCCAGTGGCACTACCCACAGAACTGCTCCCTCGTAAAGCCGTATAACCCGTAATACCTCATCTTCGATATAATAGTTTTTTTTTTTAATTTATTGTTTTAATCTTCCTTTCTTATCAACAAAAAATGAAAACTGTCTCGCCTTTTTCACTGCATCCTTCTTTCTCCTCCCCTTTCTATCTCCATTTAGTCTTCCACCATCGGCAACCCCAAAGGTTTTCGCATTCTTTCCACTTTCTACACCAAACACCCTTATTACCCCCCTTCATCATGAAGCACGTCACCGCTGATGTCTCCTGCAACGTGTACGTCGCCAGCCTCCCTGTGAACTTCACCGACCAGCAACTGTTCGAGTTATTCTCCAACTTTGGTCTCATCACCTCCGCCCGCATTATGCGGTCCAAGGGCAGCAGGGAGTCCAAGGGCTACGGCTTCATCCTCTTCAAGAACCCCGTCGATGCGGAGCGCGCGATCCTGGCCCTCAACGGCCAGCCCCTGGGCGACCACCAGCTGCAGGTCCGCCTCGCCGACCCCCTCGCCTCCGGCGCCCTCCGCAAGATCTCCAAGAAGCAGGCGACGCTGTCCGAGACGATGGAGCGCTCCACCACCCCCGAGTCCGCGCACTCCGACGCCGCCGCCTACCCCACCCCCATCCAGACCATCCCCTACAACAGCCAGACCTTCCTGCCGATGTTCTACCCCCCCATGCCCTCCCCGTCCTTCCAGATGCCTTTCCAGTGCATGCCGCAGTCCGTGATGCCGGTCGTGTCCAACACCCCCTGCTTCATCATGACCCCGGATGGTAATATTGTGCCTTTTGTGTGCTAGAGAAGTGCTATACCCATATGGTGAGAAGAGGAAAAGGAAAACAAAAAAAACAAAAAGATTTAGAGTAAAAGAAAGATTCTTCTTTCTTTCTTTGTCTCTCCTCTTTTTTTTTTCTTTCTTTTCCTTTCATGAGTATTCTTCTTTCTTTCTTTATATATTTATATATTTCACGTCCAAAACACAAGCAAATAACCAATCAAACAAAAATAAAAATGAAAAATATAAAAAAGAATCTAAAA
>AUXL01000422.1:0-10578 GCA_000482185.1 Angomonas desouzai | reverse complement strand
TGACAGCGTCCTCTTCTCTCGTACTCCACGTGCGGTGGTGGAGCTCGTAGCGGCCGGTATNAGGGTTATAGAAGCCATCCTTTTCGAGATAAAGTAGATCACCGTTTGACTGGCCTGACGATACGGGATGAAGAGATTAAGATAGGAAGAGGAGGGAGGTAGTACACATCGCCGCTCCTCTTTTCCTCCTCCACCGCTTCTTCGTTCTTTTCCTTTTTGCTCTGTCGAGTGCTGCTATCGCTCTTTTGCTTCTCCTCCTCTTCCTTCTT
This sequence comes from Angomonas desouzai, assembly GCA_000482185.1. Lineage (NCBI taxonomy): Eukaryota > Euglenozoa > Kinetoplastea > Trypanosomatida > Trypanosomatidae > Angomonas > Angomonas desouzai. The sequence continues at coordinate 10,309 of AUXL01000422.1, read as the reverse complement.
TCTATTTTTCTTCTTGCTGTCCTTATCCGTTCTTTCTTCTTTCTTTTTACACACGAGTAAATAAAATCCCCACTGGAAGACGTTGACGAACCGGTGCGTTGAGCGGCGACTGCGACTGGCTTGAGAGGCACTGATGTAGTCCGCGGGGAAACCCTCTTCGCCATCGCCGTCCTCTGGGAAGTGATTCCTCCGACTTCGGGTGGTACTGTAAGGTCCACTCCTTCCATCCGGCCTTAGACTAAAGCGAGTAAAGGAGCTCAAATGAGCCGAGTTCTTTTCACTATCGGCGCTGTCGGCGTCGCTCTCACTGCTGGTGTCACTGCGGCTACTACTGGTGTTATCCTCTTCCTCTCCATGCTGCGGTCGGGAGTGACGCGGGCCGGCGGCGCCGTGACGGTCCTCTCTTCCCTCTGTCGTTAAACTCGTTGAGGAGGAAATCGCTTCTACACTGGTTTGCTTACTACCCAGCATCCCTTTTCGTTCCCTTTTCTTGCTACGACTGCGTCTGGATTTGCTGAATGCAGAGGCGGAGCTTACTACCGATTTGGCGGAAGGGACATCACCGTCAACCGACTTTGGGGTCTCGAAAAAGTACTTCAACTCCTGCACCACATATCGTACCTTGTGAATCAACAAGCGAGAGCTATGCAGCTGAATCCCTTCACTAAAGAAGGAATGCGTTTCAATAAGATCGAGCACCACTTTTTTCCGTCTAGTGGTCGCCTCTGCTTTCGTGTTTTGGGGGCTGAGAGGGACACCACTGGTGTTGTGCTGAAGGGCCAACACACGGCTGTAGGATAGCTTGCCTAGGGGCAGCAAAAGGGTGTCCCATCGACCTTGGCCAAACACCTCTACCCCGATCTCTCTCGCGGAGATGGCGATGCGACTGGTCTGGATGGCGCCGGTGCTGCCGTCCGTCTTTTTCTTCTCTTCCTCCTTCTCCGTGGTGGGTGAGGCACCTACTGTATTGTCACTGTTGTGGTTCTTCTGTGGTTGGGGGTTATTGTTCATTTCTAGCAGCACGGTGTGTGTGGTGACTCTTGCCAGCGGATATCGATGATCGCTGAGGGTAACTTGAGAAAACGGAATCTTGACGGACAAACCACCATTATTATTATCATTATTGTTACTATTATTGTTGTTATCTTGTTCATCAACGGTTTCCACCTTTTGTTTTCTCCTCTTCTTCTTTTCCCAATCTCTAATTTCTTCCAACTTTTTGCGATACTCTTTTTCTCCTTCACTGCAGAAACCATACCGTAGCTGTTCCGTAAAAATGTACCGAAATTCCTTCTCGATTTGATAAAACAATAAAATTTCACTCTTTGTGAACTCCATCGCCACTTCTCCGCAGTACACCTGTGCTCCGTTATTCTTGTTGTCTTTATTATTATTATTTTGATGAAAGTAGACAGAAACGGGTGTTAGAATCGTATTGGTGTTTCGTCGACTGGTAGAGCCATCCGGGTCCATCCATTTGGTAATAATGTGAATATCCTTCACCTTTGCCTCAATTTGCTTTCCATTATTGTTAATATTATTATATTGGATCTCTCCATCGGTACTGGTGGTCAAACAAAGTGCCACCGTTTCTTTCTGTGGTTGAACGTGCACGTTTATCTGATGTACATTCCAGTGCCACACCGTTGTTGTCATGGGTGGGGATTTTGGTTTTGTGAGCGGGGAGGCGGTGGTGGGAGAGGGCCCCACCGTAATGGGGGAGGCGACCGAGGAGAGCGGAGAAGCCGCACCTTTATTAGTATTAGCTTCTTCAAAAGCACTCTGTGGAGGGGCGTTTCCAGGGAGACGCGGGGTAGTTCGGGGTGACCGCGGGGACTGCGGGGTGCGATCGCCACCGAGGCCAACAATAACAAGATCATCGGCACTGCCCAGGGAGGCCATCTTCTTACGGTTAAACATGGGGGAGGCCTTGGTAAAGAAGGTATTCTTGACGCTCTTTTTGTGACTACTATTACTATTACTGTTATTGTTATGGTTTTCCAATTGTTTCTCGGCAGTTTGAAGATGTGGGGGTAAAGTGTAGAGGGAGGGAGTAGAAGGGGACTCGGAGCGCGCCGTCGTCCGCTACGGTGTCTACTGAGTTCTTGATTCAAACTGATCGCTAACTCTTTCTCTTCCTGCGGCTCCCCTTCCGAGAGAATCATTTCGCTGGTAATTTCAGTTCCATCGGCCAGCTCCAGTCGCATCCCTTGACTACTACGGCAGACAATCATACTGTTCTCTCCTAGCACGGTGAAGGGTAACAGAGCGGGGGAAAAGTCAAGAAGAGGAGCGGAAGGGGTTACATCACCACCACTACTCTTTTCTTGCTCTTCTGGTTTCAGTATTCTTTGGTTAAAGAGAACATATTTGCGCTTGAGTTTATCGCGAATAATGGCGGGGACTGTCTCATAGGCGTCTCCCTTTGTGAGAGGAGAGAGCGGTGAGGAGGGAGAGGAGGAGGGGCTCTTTCGTTTGTCGTTGCGAGCAGCGCTGTAATACTTCCATGGCAGTCGAATAGTGCCGTTTTTGAGTGTCACCGTGAGCCCCTTCTCGATCAACAACACACCAACATTGGTATTATTGTTATTGTTATTATTATTGTTATTATTATTATTATTAGCAAGGGGATCGGAAGAAGAGGTCTCGGGGGACACGACAGGTGGCGACACGAGCAGAGAGAGCAACGAGGTGGAGGCGAGCAGTCGATTGGAGAAGGTAATCGTTCCTTTCTGCTCCAAGTCAATAATGATGTGATTCACAGTGTTGCTGTTAAAGGTGAGGACCAACTTTTGAGGATGAAGAATGATGTTTAGCTTTTTGACGTAATTGCAAAGATTGTTATTATTAGTGTCGTCGGGGCGAGGGATAAAGGAGAAGTTGGTGTCTGATATGTGAAATAAAACGGTGTTTTTATTGTTGTTACTGTCATCCACATTATTATTGTTCGACACTAAGGCGGTGAGCATGGCGGTATCTGAAATGGCAATTTCTTCACTGTTCGCATCGAGAAAGCTGGTTTCTTTACTCTCACTTCCATTTTCTTCCTCTCCTTCTTCATTCTCTTCCTCCTCGTCTTCTTCTTCTTCGATCTTTTGTTTTCGTGTGTGCTCAATAATAAACTCCGCGAAAGAGAGAAATGAGAGGGAGTGGAGAATAAACTGAACCTTTTCGGCTTGACAGTGATAATGCGACTCTAATGACGGTGTCGTCTCCGTGTTGGTGGGTGTCGTCGCCGAAAACGGCGGAGCGGCGAAAGACAGCGATAGTTCCTTTACTTTCATTAACGGAGGGAACTGATACGGTGTGCAGGAAAGCGTCTGAACCGATAGCTTCCACTGCTGGCGACTGCGAGAAGCACCGATGGTTGGGGTGGACACCGCCGTCGTTGTTTCATAGGCGATCGATTTCAATCGAAGAGAAATGGCCAATTTGGCGGCGGAGAAAAAGGAGTGAAAGTAACTCTTTCCGGGACGATGGGGGCGGCTCTTATTATTATTAAGACTCTGAGAATGATTGGCGGTGGAGGCGGTGGTGTAGGTGGTGGTGGCGGTGGAGGCGCTGGTGGCACTGCTGTTGAAGGTATTAGCGTTGGTCTGGCGGCTGTCGGTGTCGTGAAGGGGATGACTATGTTCCACAAAAGACAACGGTGGCTTCGGCGCTGGTAATAGCTGCTGCTGTAGCAAGAGCAGAGAGTAGTACGTTTTAGTTTCCTGAATCAGAAAAAGCTCCTCTTCCTTTTCAATATTGAGCAAGATGACAGAGGCCTCGGGGAGGCTGTAGTGGGTGGTGGTGGTATGTACCGTTTCTACTTCGTCTTCTTTTCCGTTCGTCTTCAACACGTCTACCACGACGGTGTTATCTCCATCGGACTTCTTTGACTTCTTCTCACCTTTGCGTGGGGCATGACGGATGGAGTTGGTGCGAATGGTGGTCTCCGAGGATGACAGTTTGCTACACAAGGAGGCAGAGCTGAGCGTCCGCTTCACCCGTGTCTTCTTTTTACTATCATGAGTGGAAGAAGGGGCGGGGGAGCTGATCTGTCGGCTTATGGGGAGGGAGGAGGTGGCGACGGAGAGGGCGGTGGGGGAGCGGACGATGGTGAGAAAACTGCTAGTGGGGGTGGTGACGGTGGAGGTGGTGGAGGCCTTATCCTGCTTTTCCTCTCCTACCCCTAACTCGGAATCATCTTGAATGATAATATCCGAATACGTTTCCGAGACAGAATGCAATTCAATCAACTCTTCATCTTCTTCTTCTCCCTCTTCAGTGCCATTTCTCTCTCCTCGGGAAAACGTTTTGCTGGGGGTGTGTCCTTCAATGACTTCTAGTGTAACGTAGCGGGAGGTATGCATCAGCAACGGCGTCTCCACCTCTCCCTGACGACTGTAGAGAGAAGAGGGAAGTAGTTCCAGCGGTGCCCCTTCGTCTGACCCGGGGTGGGGTAAATGCAGTGGTGAAAACTCCGCAATGAGTGGACCATTCGATCGCTTCTTTTTGCTATTTCGGGAAGACGGTGTGCCCTCCGTGGGGTCTAATGACCGTGCTACTTCGTCTGGGGAGGGCGGTGGGAGGGGCGTTACAGCGGGCAGAATCCGTTCTCTCACACTGAACCACAGTGGATCCACCTCTTCTCCTTCTTCTCCATCCTTTTCCTTATCCTCTTGACCATTAGATGGGCGGTGTGGGGTGGTATCTTCCTCGATGTCCTCCTCCTTGTTGGTTAACACCGAGGTACAAAAGTTCATTAAAATTCGATACGAAGTTGGTGTGACTAGAATTCGTAGAGGAGAGATCAGTACTCTTTTTTCTGTCTTGCTGGGGTCGCTGGGGTCTGTCATGTTACTATCGGTGCGCACCTGAAGGTTCTCCAACAGCGGAAGAAGGGTTTTCCATCGCGAAAAGCTAATATACCCTTGATGACTCTTTTTTACCTTTTTGTTGGTCTCCTCGGACCCCTCCTCCTCTTGCTCCCCCATGCCAATACACATGATGATATTCTCCAATGAAAGTCCATCTCGATTGTCTGCCTCCTGAAACCCTTCTTTATCTTTGAAAGCAGACGGTGTCAGGGGGGAGAACACCCCACGGGTCTCCTCTACTGTGAGCGGACTCCCTTCCCCTCCGCTCTCCTCGCGCGGCGGTACCTCCCCGCTGGAGTTGGTGTGTATCGTAAGTTGATTATCCTTTTCAGAGATGAAGTGTCGGCCTGGCCGAAGGACCGCGTCAGTAGGCGTGGAGGTGGAGTCATACCCCTCTCCTCCCTCTGGGTATCCGCTCCCCTTTCCCTCGTTCGTCGGGGAAGAGGAGGAGAGCAGATCGGTGTCCTCTCGTCTAGCGTCCTCTCTGCCGAGGGGGGAGTGGGGGTGGTTGGTGGAGGCGGTGCGCCGATTAGCCTCCTCCTCGGCGATGTGATTTAAATTGGAAAGGTTCTTGATGTAGCCCAGTATCCCCATCAGCTCCCCGCTTCTGTTCCTCTTGCTTTGGTTGTGTCGTTGGCGGCGCTGGACGACGGGGGAGGCGGGGGGGAGGGTGTCCTTGCGGAGGCGGCTGGTCTGGCTTCTCCAGGTGACGGCGACTTTGACACTGCGGATTTGGAGAGAGGTGAAGCCGTTTCCGGGGGGTACGAGCACCTTTGCCGTCACCGCCCCCTCCGTGGGAGCCGGATTAAGCAGCCGGCGCTCGCGACGGGCGGTGATGAGCTGGACATACACGCCTTCTGCAGCTGCATCACCTGCTTGATATACTCCAGCCCCTCAAAGAAGCGAAATCGTTTCATCTGCGAAAGCCGTTTAGCGGAGAGAAAGAAGGAGCACTCGTTGAGGTAGAGAAAGTTGCGGGAGATTTCGGGGGTGGGGCGGTTGTCGCAGACGGAGGTGAAGAGAAAGCCCAACTGATCCAACAGCGGCACCATTTCCGTTTGGTATAGATTCTTTCTTTCGTGAGAGGATGTCGGTGGCTGCGCTTCCGTTGCCACCTCTCCTACCCAGGCTTGATAGCGACGGTCGACCGCCCAGGCCCCGCCCTGACTTTGCAGCTGCAGTACCACGCAAGAGGGTCCTGTACGACGCACGAGCGGAGGTACTCGGGATCGATCCACCGGGAGGGTTGACTGTGGCGTCCCCAGCGGGGGTGATAGAGCACCGTGAGACGGGGGATTGCAAAGGACTTTTTCTGCAGTGTAAAGTTCATGGTGACGCCGTCCCATAGGGCGACCACCGACTGCAAGGAGGGGATCTGAACATAGACGGGAGGGATTTCCACTCGTGTGGTGAAGTCGCGGTGGGCGTTGTTGTCGTGATTAATGGTGCTGGGGACCGCGAAACGGGGTTCGTTGGTGTCATTGTTGAAGACAGAAAAGAGCACCAGCCACGCGGCGATTTCGGCCTCTGTGACACACGCGGCAATCGGACCGCGGCGCCACCGCTGATCGGTGTGATTCTCCCCACATCCGTGCAGGAACACATTCAGCATCTCTTTCGCGGGGCCATCATGGAAAGGGGGGCGACTGTCGTTGGTAAAGGAAAGGGTGAGGGTGAATTTTGGTGGGGGGTAGTCGGGGGTAATCGGTGAAGAGACTCTGATGAACAAACTCCTCTTCTTGGCGAAGGTGTTCTTCCTGACGACGGCTCTGCGCTACATTGCGTTCTTGCCAGACGGAGGAGGTTTGCTGAGAGCCCGGGAAAAAGACATCACTCTCCTCACTGCTGGACTCCACTTTCACCTCTTCTTCTGTTTCACCTTTACTGGGGCGAACTTTGGACGGGGAGGCTTTTCGGCTCCCGGCGGGGGAGCGGTCGCGGCGGTAGTGTGGATGACGGGCTTGCGTCCAGAGCGTGATATAGGGAAAATACAAATCACCAGAAACGTCCACTTTGGCCAATCCATCGCGATTGGAGACAAACACGTTGCCACTCTCCACCACACTGTGCATGTAGAGTGGGGCGAGGGAGGTGTCGCCCCAGATATAAAACAATTCGCAATTTTCTAAACTCACGGAGAGCTGCAGATCGCTCGGAAAAGTAGGGGAGGAGTAGGGATCCGGGTTTCGTTGGGGGACTTTTCCCGGCATGCTCTCTGCCAAGGCTTTTTGTCCGATGGAAAACGCATTCTCCGAAGGCGGGGAACGGCTGCGCATTCGCTTAGCATTTTTTCTTCCAGCACGGTTGGCGTAGTGAATTCTAGAACCAATCTCTTTCAGTCGATTTAAAGGCATATCGCGGGTATTAAACTGATTCCACAGCACCATGATGGTGGGAATGTGCGCCACCACAGCACGGTTCTTTGCCGCAATCTCTAGTTTCGTTTTGGAATAGGGGAAAATAGTCAGGGAGTCGGGGGTAGGGCCGTTAAGATGAAGCTCCACATTAATATCGTCTCCAGAGTCTCTGTGAGGCAGCAAATCTACTTTAAATGGTGTATTTCGGAGAAAGCCGTTCACGTAGGGGCCTATTGAAACCTTGATATCCATGTGCTTGTCCCGATATCGATCTACCGTAATGAACAAACTGGAAGTCCCCTCCGCGTCCACCTGGAGTTCGTCCAAGATACCACTGTCGTCTACTAAAATTAAATGACTATTCGTACACGCCACAGTACCCCTGATGTGTGGTGTTGTATTAGACTCATCACGCAGATACACTCGGGGATCTTCATCGGCAAAAATAAGGAACATTAGCAGATCAAATAAGGATTCCGCGGTGCTGGCCATTTCACCATTTAACAATATGGTTGTGTCTTGCATGGAAAACTCAAAGCCGATACCGTCGTCATCGATGCAGTCAGAAAATGGGGAAGTTTCGAGACACCCGTCGGCCCACAGCTCGAGGCTAAGATGCGCATTTGGACTTTCAAAAGAACTTGTTTTTGCCCTGTCGGCCACGCAACGAATATTCCACCCATTGAGCAAAAATACCTCCACATTCAAATTATACAAGGAAAGCTGATTAAATTGCGCTACAGGAAAAACGACCTTTACCTTGATCGGAGTCTTGTCCTCTTTTTTAGTGACCGGACCGGATCGATTTTCGGGCCCCGCGGATAAAAGCCGGGACGACGAGTCCTTTAGGTACATTAAGAAATCCTTCAACGCCGCAATTTCTTCCAGGTCACAATTTGCCTTGGGGGTAACATTTACAAGAATTGTGTCGTCCTCGCCAAAGGGGCACACAGAAAGCCTCTCGGCCGTCAACATTTTACCATTAGACTTTGTCAGAATTGTCACGAGTCTCACATGTAACGTGATGGGGGTGTGGTGGGACGTTTTAATATCATCTATTTGGAACGTGAGGTCGTTCAGAACCGCCGTAACACCGTCGAGGTGCACCTTGAATTTTGCGCTTGGAAATTCGAAAGATCCCTTTTCACCAGAATTTTTGACTTGGGGTGATTTATTGGAGGAGTCGAAAAGATCCAGTTTTGCATAATGAAGTATCTTGTCCATGAGAACATTGTGAGTAGTCTCGTTGTACACTAAATTTATTCTACATAACCGAAGTTCGCTAGACAATTCATTGCTTGCTTTGTCAAACCCGCACTGAAGCGATAAGGCGCTGCCTGATTCGTGTTGTAAAGAAAATAGCTCATTCGAAAAAGCAACGAGACTAATTTTGCCAACGGACAAATCGGCTGCCAGGATATTTTCTTTGGCACTAGAGACTATGGACAGACCATCAATGTCCAGGTGGAGATCCTCGCCTACTTCCAGACGAAAATTGGGCCACGACAACAAAAAGAGAAAATCAAAGGGAATGTTTTTGGAAAAGCGAGCGGTCGCAACGTCTTCGCTACAAAAATTGGGACTTTCCACCCATCGTGGAGCGGAGGCGAGGTCAGTCACGTTCTTGACAGCATAGCGGGCACATTTTCGACATTCTTGGACGTCAGAAAGGGATAGATATCGTTTGGCATCCTCTATCGGTTGGCTCATTTCCATTTCCTTGCTCCACTCGGCGTTGTACTGTAGCAGACTAAAAATAAAATAATCTCGGTAGGCCAATTTCCACTTTTTATATTCCTCCCAGTCAAACCTTGTTCTTTTTCGCCGTTTTATCAGCTGAACTAAATATTTCCACCAAGCCAAACGCATGTTATTTCCGGGAAGTGGCCTTTTTGGTGGCCGCGCGCTCGCCACTATGTTCGTGCAGTTCTTCAGAGAAAAAAAGAGTATTTTTAATGCAACAATCACCCTGTCATCAAACGACACATTGCCTGATTTTACAAAAAATGTCAGCTTTACGAGGGGGCGCGGCGTCGTCTCTGTCTTGTCGAGTGTGTAGCTAGCGTGTATGTATCCGTCCGATGGAAACACAAAAGGCACTAAATTATTAGCCGATTTGGAGACTTGGACAAACTCCTCTGTGCTAAGTTCATTGAGGTCGGTCAGACAGGAGTTACCAGTTTCGCAATAAGCCGTTGACACAGATATGCCACTATAAGTTAAGGATCGATAAAATTCACCACTATTTTTCGTCACAAAAGTCGGTTGGAAGGAGGCGTCGGTTGCCCCACACGTGATGGAGCCAATACTGCCGACTACCGCCACATAGGACCCTTTCCACAGGCCGATATTGTCCTCCAGCCTAAAAGAAATATTTTCTACAAAAAAGGCAAAGTTGTTCAATATTCGTTTCTGGAGACGCTTAATAAATCCCTCCTTCGAGTCATCTTCATTATTTTCCTCCGATTCGTCTTCAATCACATCGGTGGCTTCTAGATTAGCCATGCTGGCCAGCTTCTCGTCTGGGTCAGCCTCTTTTCTCGAGGTCTTGGTTTTCAGTTGCAATACAATACAGACATCCCTAATATGGATCTCGCAACGATTGCTGTATAAATTGGTCCACGGAATCTTTACGCTAAGAAACCCTATAGTTCCGCGTTTCAGCTGAACGGTGTCGCTAAAGTCGAATATGGATGGTAGAAGCTCAACATTTGAGAATTCTATGGAACCTCTCAAAAGACTGACCTTTACCGAGTCTCTATTGATATTTTTAATGAATTTTCCTAAATAGGATGAAATAATGGAAGCGACGTATCTATCGAAAACCATACCTGCATTATTTTTTTGTGTTTTTGCTTTTCTAGAAAAAGGGGAGACAGAGACAAGATAAAAGCGTATTGTTTAAAGAAGAATTAACCGCAATAAAAAATAACAGACAAAAAAAAAAAAAAAAAAAAACGGAAAAGTTTTTAGTTGAGCACGTAGTAAAAAAAAAAAAGTAAACCTCAGCCGACAAGATAAAAGTGCCACCGAGAAATAGGGGGTGATTTCACACCAAAATCTCCAAAAGTTCTCTATTGCAGTAGAGAC
>AUXL01000421.1:0-10592 GCA_000482185.1 Angomonas desouzai | reverse complement strand
TTATTTTTTTTTTTTTGTATATCCCTTTTGATGTAATAGTAATTATGATAATAAGCTCACAATTTGGTAATAATAATAATGGTGACATTTCATTCCCTTCCTTCTATTCTCTCATTTTATATATCCGAGAAACAAAAAAGAAAATAGATTTACTTATTTTATTTTTGTTAATTTCTCGTCTTTTTTTTTTTCGCATTTTATGTATTATTGGGTTATGAATATTATTTACAAGAGAAGCGATAGAGGGTTTTCAATGGCGTCGTGGAATCCCTGGAACCACTTGGCGCCGAGGGCACCGTCCACCACGCGGTGGTCGAAGGAGGCGTTGAAGGAGATGCGCTGCTCCACCTGATTGGTGAGCTCATACTCCCCCGTCTCGGCGTTCTGGATGATCTTCTGCTTGGGCTTGCTGCTACCGATGGCCAGAATCATGCACTGAGGGGGGTTGATAATAGCGGTGAAGCCGGGGATGCCAGAGGCCCCCAGGTTCGACACGGAGCACGTACCGCCCTGGAACTCATCGGGCTGCAGGGTGCCCTCCCGCGCCTTCTTGGCGAGCACCTTCATCTCCTTGGAGATCTCCACGAGGCCCTTCGCCTGCGCGTTGCGGATGATGGGGGTGATGAGGCCGGTGGGGGTGGCGACGGCGACGGAGACGTCTACGGTGTTGTACTGGCGGATGAAGTCACCCTGCCAGGAGGAGTTCACCTCCGGCACCAACAGGTTGGCGCGCGCGACGGCCTTGATGATGTAGTCATTCACCGTAATCTTGAAGTCGCCGTTGCCCTTGGCGTTGAGCTGCTTGATGAGGGCTAGCATGTTGTCCGCGCTGCAGTCGTCAAAGAGGTAGTAGTGGGGAATCTCGACATTCTTGGACTGGTGAAGGCGCTTCGCAATCACACTGCGCATGTTGGTGACGGGGATGTCGGTGTAGTTGCTGTTGGCGGCAGGGGAAGGCTTGGCGGCACCGGCGGCGGGCTTAGCAGGGGCGGCCTTCGCCTTGGGGGCGGCGGCGGAAGCAGCGGCGGCAGGAGCGGCGGAGGCGGCCTTGGCGGCGGCGGGGGCGGCGCTACCGGAGGCGGCAGCGGCCTCTACGTCCTTGGAGGTGATACGGCCTACGCCACCACCAGTGCCCTTGATGCCGTCCAGAGAAATGCCCTTCTCCTTGGCGATCTTCTTCGCATAAGGAGAGGCGATCACGCGGTCGCCCTTGGCGGCAGCGGGGGCGCTGACGGGGGCGGCGGCGGCGGCGGGAGCGGCAGCGGCGGGGGTGGGCTCCGGGGCCTTCTCCGCGGGGGCGGCGCCTCCCTCAGGCTTCCAGTTCTTTACCTCATCGGAGTTGATGCCGTCGGCCTCATCGACCAGCAGGCAGACCGTCTGACCCACCTCGGTCTCTTCACCGACATCGACGACGATGCGGGCAAAGAAACCCTCTTCGGTAGCGTTATCGTAAGACACCACCGCCTTGTCGGTTTCCACCTTACAGAACGTGTCTCCCGTCTTCACTTCGGTTCCGATCTTCATGCACCACTCCGTGATCTTACCCTTCTCCATGGTGGGGGAGAGGGCGGGCATGGGGACCTCGGTGATGGTGAGGGCGCGGTAGGCGCTGAGGGACACTAGGGAGGGAAATAATCTAGCGCGAAACATTATTATTATATATCACTTTTTTTTTTCTTAAAATAATATGCTAAGAAACGTAATTTTTTTTTTAATAGATGGACTAAAAATTTAAAGGGAGGGAAAAGTGAGTAGAAACTAAACATGTATATACGTTGTTAACAACAAACGCCGCAAAACACACACAGAAGGAAAAAAAAAATGTATTGTAAAGCGGAAACGCAATTAGACACAGCAAAACTACATATTTGTATGTTACAAAAGAGGGTGGATATACCCCCCTCTCAATACTCCACATCCACCACACAAGGCAGCTGTAGCACATTCTTCATGCCTTTCCCAATCAGCATGGCCGCATTAATAGAGGGAATGAAAGGCCTTCCTTCTTTTTCCACCGTCGCCTTGGGGAGCGGCACGCGATGGAAGCCATGCGCGCCGTGTAGATGCCCACACACGTGTAGGCAGCGAGGATTTACCTCTTGAACGAAAGGGGTAATCTTCTGGGAGGATAAAGGCACCCTCGCCGCACACTCCAGGCTCTGATGCGTAAGAAGAATATCGACAGGGCCTTTGGGGGCACCGCCCTCCACCTCTACCGTCCAATACGCCTCCTCTGTGCCTGTTGTTGCCTCCTCTTCTTCTTTTTCTTTTTCTTCCTCTCCCTCTTTCACCACCACTTTTTTCCAAAAAGCGGCAGACTGAAAGGCGGTGTTGGGGCTCATTCTAGAGTTGGGGGCGGAGCGGGGACTGCCGTAGAGGCGCAGTCCCACCGGCTGTATCACCGCACTCTCTTCCTGTATATACAGCGCAGGGGACGCCATCGCACGGATCTCCTCCACCGACAGACTACGGAGATACTTATCGTGATTGCCGGCGATGACCACCTTGATCGCGTGGGGGTGCAAATCCACGTCGGAGAACCATTTAAAAAAGTCTTTGACCGCCTTGGCGGGACGGCGCAACACCGCGAAGCCCTCTTGGATATCACCACAGTGAAGGAGAATGTCGCCGGCGGGGAGGGTCATCTCTCGGTGCCGCTCGTGGGTATCGCTGATGATGACGACACGGGCGGTGTGGGGGAGGGGGGGTGGCAGACGGGACTGCTGCATCCTTCTCGGGAAGGCGGAGGGAGAAGAGGCGGTGACCCACTCGTTTCATGGTGGTTCACAGTAGTAGTAGTAGTAGAAAGGGCGGCATCAAAGAGACTAAAATAAGGACCCGTGCCGACCGCGGCGTCGCCTAGGGAGAGAACGGAGGGGTTCCTTGGTACGACGCCGTAATACTCACAGGAAGGGGGGTGGGCGGTCTTTGTCATTACCACAGAGTGTTTTTCTATTGTTAGTTCGTTATATAAGTTCCCACCGCTAAGAAAGGAGAAGAGGGAGGTGAAAACGGCGATGTTGTGTAAAAGGAATATAAGCAAAGGGTGCTACTTATCGAGTGAATCACAAAAGATATAATAATAATAATATTATAGCATAAAAATGTGAATAGAGTGAGAATCACTGGACTCTCTCTGCAGGTGGAAGGGATGGAGGAAGCGGAAACACGCTCACCGGGCACACCCTCGGACTCACCCCCTCCCTCGGCCGCCAATTCAAGTGCCGGCAGTGTTGCAGTGCAAATGGCGCGATGAACATGGTCTGGGTATCATACACCCACCCTGAGAGGTCACAGTAGGTAAAGGAGCAGTCGTGGAAGAAGGCGCCCTCGATATTCCAGTCGGTCAAGTCACACCGGACAAAGACGCAGTAGGCAAACTTTGCCCTTGACGCTATCACTTGCTTTGCCGTGGCGCCAATAAAGGTACACTGGTAGAACTCCGTCCCTAGGAAAGACGCCCTCGTAAGATGGGTGGCGTTAAAGGTGGAGTAGGCGACGTAGGCGCGGTCGAGGGAGCAGCCCCGCAGGTCGCTGCGGTTGAAGCTAGCGGTGATGGGAAACTGAGGACGGGGGGCGAGATGAACAAGAGGGAGGCGGCGGCCCTCCAGTGTGGGGCCCATGTACTCTCGTAGCTGCCGGTTCCTCACCGAGGCCCCATCCCTCGAGGCATTCTCCTTTTTTCCCTTTTCTTTCTTTTTTTGCCATTCCACAAAGTCCGACCGATTCTCCTCCAACGCCAGACGGACGGCGTCGTTGGTGAAATCAAGCAGCTCTAGCTCTCCTTCCGTGACGTCACGGGGCACCCCCGCTGTTCGCATCTCCTTCCGTAAGTCCTCGGAGGGAAATTCGAGGAGAGAGATGGCGTAGGTCCGTTGGGTGCGGAGGGCATCGAGGGCCTGCGCATAGACCCTTACATTGAAGCGGGACATTCACTTCTTTTATTTATTATGTAGCTTTATTGTGTCAGACTGAACAGCAAAAGAAGGGTGGGGGTAGTGGTGAGAAAGTAAAAGAGTATAAAAATACTGAATGGAAGATTCATGAAAATAAAACAACTAAAAAAAGAAAATAGAAATAACAGTCGTGTGGTTCCAAACGTTCTCTATGAATGCGTACAGTGACAATGAGAAAAGGGAAAAAAAAAAGAAAAAACTGGTAAACTGTGTATAGTAGTTCGCAAGTTGATTTTTTTACAATTGACAATGTATATTGATAAATGTACATTACATCGCTTCTTTTTTTTTTTTCTTCTCTCTCCGCTTCTCTATGGAAAGCACATCAGCGTGTGTATATACTGGTAAGAAGAAGGGGATTCTTTTACTTCCACGACTTCTTACCCTCGCTCCCTCTCTTCCCTCTGGAGGAGGCGGACCGGCGGGGCAGGGCGGCGCTGACGGTGCGGGGCGCTTTACTCGGCCTCGCCTCCACCACAAAAGGCTCAAAGTCCTTCCCAGAAGGGCCGTAGTAACACGTCTGAGGGGCGTAGCAGCGGTGGTAAAAGTTACCCTCCTTGTCCGTCATATGCACTGGGCAGACGTCCGACAGGTCGGCGGGGGGTCGGCTAGAGTGACGGTGGGGGCGGTCCGCCTGGGAAGTGCGGGGGCCCTCCGCGGTCTTGGTGTCGGAGCAGGGCCCTCTGCTAGAGGAATCCTCCTGGGGGCCCTGAGAGGGGGGGTGGCTGTCGATACCAGAGTGGCTAAACGTGCCCCGGCCCTCCGCGGGTGCCACCGCCGCCGCCGCCCCGGCGCTAAGGGAGAGGCTACCGAAGCGAGAGGCAGAGCGCTGACTGCTAAGGATCTCTTCAATCACGGCCGCGTCCTTCTCGTCGCCGTTGAGGGCGGCGATGGCCTCGCGGTTCAGGGCGGACACCCCCCGCACCAGCGCCTCCTTGGAGCGCTCCTCCGCCGCCTGGCCCGCCTCCATCTCCTTCCGCAGCGCCTCTTTAATCGACTCTAGCTGGTCGAGAAGAGAGGCCTCCCGCTGTGCGGCCTCCGCGGCAGCCTCGTCCGCCTTCTTCTTCTCTCTCGCGGCGGCAATAACGGACTTCCACTTCGCGGTGGCCGCCGCCGCCTTTAACTGATCGTCATGCGCCTTTTTCAGTGCCTCCTGTCGCCTCTCCTCTCGCTTTCTCTCCACGAGCTCCCGCCAGTCATTCCAGTACCGTAGCGCCATATAGCACTTGTTCAGCCGCCCTAGCGCCTCCGACCCTCGGTTGATCTGCTCTGTGAGTTTATCATTGGTCACGGAGAGACGGACATTGATCTCTGTTTGCTGTTCCAACGTCTGTCGCAGCTCTTGCTTCTCCACCTCGGCCTCGGCGCGCACTTTTTCTTCAATCTCTTTGGTTCGGCGTTTTAAATATTCTATGATCATATCGGTGGTGAGATTTCGCTCATTGGTGTGGAGCTCTCCGACCTTCTGTGACACCTCCTCCACGAAGCCCTGATCGTCCGTGGCGGTAACTAACGACATGAAGAGTGTGGATGAAGAAAGAAGAAGAAAAAATAAGAACTAACAAAGAGAAAAATAAAAATAAAAATTAAGTGGGTTAGACGAATGTGTTCTGAAATATGCTACTAATGGTTGCTTTAACATTTGATGGAATTTCGAGGAGAAGAGATAAGAAGAATTACAAGTAGGTACGCAGCACTTTAATAACAGAGCTTTAACATTTAAAAGAAAAACAACTACTCTACGGAAAGCACAACAGTTGAGATTGTTACTATAATATTTAGATAAAGCGAATAATTAAATGTACTGTAATAATATGAAGATGAGTGGATAGATTTGGTCCAGGCGTTTATTTTACCTTTTCAATCTTCGCGAAACATCTCTTTTGTGGTGGGGTCTCTCTGGCTCCCTAGCACCTCCTCCTCCTCCATCCCACCGCCCGCCCGGTCCGCCAGGTGCGACAGGGGCTGGGGACTAGACCCACCGCCCTTCTCCTTGGCCTCCCGCTGTCTCTCCTGGAGTAACTTGTAGTCCTCTCTGGCCATTGTATTGCGGAGCAGGGGGTTCTGCAGCACCTTCTCCGACTGTACCGCCAGCCGCTGCAAGATGGCGGTGCCATAGATGTAAGGGGGGTTCTTGGCGGGGTTGCTGCGGTGCGCCTCGAGGGCGTTGATGGTGCGATCGAGCTCCTTCTTGTCGACCATGTGGGACATCAGCTCCCGCACCTTGGTGAGCTCGTTGTGCAGTATCTTGAGGTGCTCCGCATTGCCGCTGATTAATATCTGACAGACACGACGGAGGGCGTCGTTGATGAGTCGCTGTCCTCGTGGCAGAGACGCCATCGCGCACTGGGTGTACACATAAAGATAGACCGGCTCGTAGAGGTCCCACATCTTCTGCACCTCCTCGGCATCCTTGGGGTACACTCGATAGGCAAAGTAAAGATGGGTCCAGAAGAGATACGGGTCGGAGCCCTCCACCTCTTTCGCCCTCCACGCCATGATCTTTTTGCGGAAGACCTCATCGGCGACTTGGTTGACGGTTTCAAAGTAGGGGACCAGCTCCGGCAGCGTCGACCCTCCCCGCGCCCGCTGCTCCATGTTGGCGACGATCTGCTCCTGAGTGGGGGTCCACCCCAGCTGACGGACCGCCTCGGCGGAGATGAGCTCCCCGTAGGCGTCGAGGTTGCTGTGCACCACCGCCAGGCGGAACGGCAGCTCCGTGAAGGGCTCAATCCAGTGCCGGGGCTCCTTCTCTGCAAAGAGACGGTCCACCACACTCTCCACCTGTTTCAAGTGCTCCTCGACATTCCCTCCCACCTCGTAGCACCGGAGGAGGAACTTGGCCTCGGTGAGAAGGGGAGCCTTCCAGGAAGGGGGGAGACGCTCCCGCGCCGTCCGCAGGGCGAGGTAGTAGAGATTGAGGCACTTTTCTCTGTGCTCCCGTGAGGTCTGATACCGCCCTAAGCGCCACATCATCTCGGAATGCTCAAAGTAAACGTCTCCCATGTGCCGCAGCCACAGGTGCTCCGCGGTCTCCTGGGTGAGAGGGGCGCCCTCGAGGTAGACACGGGCGCGCTCGGGGAAGGGGTGAATAGAAGGATGGGTCTTTTTGTTCATATTCTCCAAGCAGCGGTCCGAGATATCCATCGCCAGCGTCACCCGACCGCGGCGTTCGTTAAACCACATGTACTCGGTCTCATCGAGTAGGGGGTACCACCGCTTCGTCGTCCCGGAGTGCCAGATCCCCTCCGCCTTATCCAAGTGGCCGCTGATCTCACAGTAGACGGCGTTAACCCCATCCAAAAACTCCTTTTCTTCATACTGATAAAACGGGTCGGAGTCGGGGATAGGGATCTGGATCAGGTCCCCGCATGCCGCGGCGTAGTTGGAGAACCACTCCCAGGCGTCTTCGAATGACTCCTCCGCCTTGGCCTTGAAGCGGGTATCGGCGAAGTGGATGTACAACTGCATGCAGTGCTTGGCAGCAAAGAAGCACAACGCACCGCGACACCACTGGTAGAAAGACTCCACCACCGCGTCACGTTGCGCGTCTCGCACCCCGTCGATACGACTGGGGCACTTCACCCTCGCCTCGTTCAGGTGTCGCACCATAAACTCTCGGTTGGTCTCGATCTGCTCTATGCTTTGAAAATCGGTCGATTTAAATGGGTCTAGTTCATTCTTCATCCACTTGACATAGTGCTTGGTGAGGGGCTCGAACTTTCTATCCCGGACAAGAATGCAGTACCGCTGGACGGGGTTCTTACGGATGGTGTCCAACTCGAGGGAGGTCATTTCTTGAATAAAGTTCATAAAGTCTTGTCCGAGTAGTTTACTCTTCGCAGACGCCTTTCGTAGCATTTCATCGGCCTCCGCCTTCACCGTATTGGCCTCCGACACCCGGTTCCCTTTAAACTTGTAGAAATCAGACAAAAAGTGCTTTGTGTGGGCCTCAAAAATAATCCGAAACACCTCCTCTTGCAGTTCGTCGACCTCGGGGTGGTCTCCTACCTCGCCTTTTCGGAATTTCATCGCTGCGTCAAAGAGCATCTGCTCGCTCCGGTCATCGCTACTGACCTGAGAAAGATTGCCAAATTCAGTGAGGGTTTGTTGAAACTTTTCTCGGTAGACCCGCCACGTTTTCTCCAACTTTTCCTTGTCAAACGGAATAGAAAGGTCCGCCTTCTGGACCCCGCGGTAGGGATCTACGACGGAGTCAGTCTCCCAGGGGAGGGTGGGGAGCAGAATGTCCTGATCAAGGTCCACTTTGGCCTTACGCAGCTTCTCCTGCCGGGCCAGTCTCAAGCGCTCCGACTTCTTCAACGGTTTCCCGTCTTTTCCCAGTGGCACCGCGGCGGCGTTTTCAGAGGCGTTGGTCTTCTCCATCGCCGACTCTAACGTCCCATCCTCGGAGACCTCACGGAACAGCGGGAGCGGCTTGAACCCCTCCACCAACTCCGGCATCGATTTGAGCTTGTGAATCTTCACCTCATCAAACGCCGACTCCCCCTCCGTCGCGTTGTCATAGATCACTTTGTTCTCCTCGGAGAGGGGAGGGGGGCGGTAGTACTCAGCGCGCTGCACCGGCGCCGTCTCGAGAGGGTCGTGCACCATGTCGTAGGACTGGATCATGGGACCGGTCTCGACGAGGGTCTGGCGGTACCACTCTGGCATCTCCTCCAGGTTTCGACTCTGGGGGATGTGGAAGAGCTCTTGGGGGAGGTGCGGCTCCGCCTCCTCTGGACGTCGCTCGACAGAGATAAAACCGGACTCGGTGACGGCGGGTGTCGTCGTCGTAGTGGTGGTGGTGATTCCCTCCGCTTCCTGGATAGAAGACTCCATCTGGGCGACGGTGCTCTCTGACAGGAAGCGTTTCTCCTGCGATAAGGCGCCGCTGCCCGCCTCTCTCCCCTCCTCCAACGCCTTCTGCGCCTCTCGCAGCTGCTTGACCTGCTGAATACTCCCCTCCACCTGCACCCGCAGACCGGGCCGGTCGCCGTGCTTCTTTGCGGCCTCATGGTGGGACTTGGCGTACGATATGGCGGGGTCATTTCCCGCGATCCGCGCCGCCTCCGCGTACTGCTCAAACACCTCATTCTGCATCCCCGCCTGCGCCGCGATGGCCGCCCCCTGCTCCACGGTAATACCAGTAGGGAGAGGCTCCAGGTCCGACTTGGGGAAGCCGGAGATGGGGTCGATCTCGCTGGGGTCCGCCGGGATCTTGCGCATCGCCTCCCTCGCCCCGTAGGATTGAATCTTCATCTTGGTCTTGGCGACCTCCATGGGGTCCGCGGAGCCGGCGAGCGCCTGGAAGGTTTGATCAGGGTCGAGGTCAATCACACCGGATGAGATGCCATGAAAGACATCCGCCATCTCCATCTGCCGCTTCTCCTCCTCCTCGAGGAGCTCCTGCTCCGGTTTCAGGCTCTTGTGCACGGCCTTGCGCTCCTCCCCCTCAATCAGCCACATACGGTCCTTGTAGTTGGTGTCGGCTAAGTGCTTCCACGAGGAGTCCGACCACCGCTGGTCCGTCGGCAGCACCCGCCGCCGTCCGTTCTCGTCGTAGTGGTCGAGGTAGTCGGTGTACCCCTGCGGCCAAATCATGCGGTCCTTCTGAATCTTGAACCCCCTATCCTTCCAGTGCAGGTACCACTCCTGCTCCCGGTCAATGGGGTCCTGTACGTAGAGGTCGAAGCGGTCGCGAATATCCTGTACGATTTCCTCCGCCGTGGGGATAAGCGACTTGCGCCACCGCACCTCCCACGGTAGGCCATCGATATCCTGCTGCTCCTGCAGCATGTCCCGTCGGGTCTGCGGGGCGTTCTTGGTGAGCCGCTCCCCCGGTCCCATCTCCCCGAACCGTCGTCGCATCTCCTTTTCCTTGTCCATGTCCGTCCGGCGACGGCGGTCGGGGTCGAGCTCGGGGACGGTGATATGTTCTAGGGCATTCGCGGAGAACTGCAGGTGTGGGGTGAGATCAGGGGGCTCCACCATCTGCATTTGGCCACCTGTGTTGGGGTCCCCGCCGACCTGATTGCGCTGCTTGTCTCGGGAGGTGGACTGCTGGGATCGGCTGCTAAGAAAGAGAGGGGAGGGGGACAGTGGTCCCCAGATGACCCTTCTTCGCATCATTCTCTTCTAAAAAAATATAGGTTTTGGATACTACTTTTATCCCTTTTTCGTTTTGGGTTTTAAAAAAGAAGAGAGTACTTACCTTTTCTATATCTGTAAGAAGAGGGAAAGAGATAGAAGAGGGAGGAAAGTTAGAGTCGGCAACAAGGGAACTCCTGGTGACAGTTAAAAACAAAAATGAAATGAGGAAGAAAAATAAAACCATAGAATTACAAAGTGTGCGGTAACTAGTTGAAATATGGTGAATTCGGGACTGATACTTTTATTTTTGCGGCCATACAAATGCGAATATATATATAAAAGGAAAGGAGGAGAAACAAAAAAAAAAGATGAAAGTAAAATTGCGTTTCTGCTTCTGTTGTTATTTTTCTTTCGTTTTGCACAACAGACGGGGTACAGGCAGTACAGGGGTATATATATTTCTTTTTCATCTTGCTGGTTTTATCGTTTTAATATAGGCGCAAAAAATAACAAAAATAAAATAAAAAAAAGGGTGGTTAGAGA